>JBAMJV010006417.1:0-42500 GCA_037951105.1 Echinarachnius parma | reverse complement strand
ATCTTACCGCGTTTTGGAGCAATACAAAAAATTGCGGAGAGGGGGGGGGGGGGGGGGGGGGCCATTATGGCCCCCCCGGCCTTATTAGGGTTAACCACTTCCCACAAACTTTGAAAATTGAAGCAAAAACGATTTAGTATACGTTTAGGGGCGCTTCAGGATTGTTTTGTTTTAGGTAAGGAAAAACTAAGTGTAGCATTCGATGAAGCACTTCATTTTAAAGACATAATCAACTTTCTTTGATCCAAATCGGTCCAGAGACAGCTGAAATATCCATAAATATATCTAACTGAAATAACATTTTATTCAATAAGAAAATATGATTGAATAAATCCTGCACAAAATATTCCAAAGTGGCTTTAAAATTGTTTTGATGATAAATAATCATTTTAACTGAACATCACATTCACATTTTAAAAATAATTGCTTTGTTTACTCTCGGGTGCCTGGAGGGCGCCCTCTAGTGTTAACGGCTGTACAAAAAAAAAAGGAAAAGAGCGCCGACTTAGTTTTTTCTACAATTCAAGCATCATTGAATAACTATTTTTTTCATGATATATAACACGTTTTAGTTACTAAAAGTCAGTTTGACCAAAACTGTTCTATTGATATTATATGTGCAAAAAACATCATTCTTTCTAGAAGTGCAGCCAAGACCAATATCCGAGGGAGCGAAGCGACCGAGAGTCTGCACAGGGGGATGGTGTGGGGAGATTTTGCAATTTTGTAAAACTTGAAATTGTGCAATCCGGTGCATACCTATAGGAATAAAATTTGACTTGACATGAAGTAGAATCTGAGTTAACATTTCATGATTCGACCGATCTGGAATGATATACATAGGAAAAAAAAAATGAAATTTTTTTCATTACATCATACACATTATACAGTTCGAACGTATTTACACAAACATAACACAAGAAAAACAAAAAACAACAGTCAGTCTTTGCTGAACTTAAGAATGTTGTTGGTTTATAACTAATGTAGCATTTGGTATAATGTTGTTTTGACTGTGTTTGACACTAATTGCAATCATTATAGTTGTGTGGGGTACATATTTCTACATACACATTTATAAACATTTTCCGGTCGAATCAAATTACGACACGCTTACCCAGATACCCCTAAGTATGCGCCAGATTTCACAATTTCAAGTTTTACAAAAATGCAAAAGCTCCCTACCGTGGAAGGTGGGACACCCCCTCCCACACCCTCCCCACGCCCAGTCGCTTCTCTCCCTCGCAAACGGCAAAGTCTCACTCCCACCTCTAGCTCAAAGTTGGCAACCTTGATATTGTACACCCTAGCTTGCATGGGGACATTGTAATGTATATAGGATGAATGTGTGAACTTCACTGCTAAACCACGTAGTAAGCATACATTATTACGTAAGCAAGTACTATGTATATTGAGGTCTAGCAGGTTTTCTGATTTATTAATTATCAACTAAATCCCCAACAAGATTCCGCATCTCCTTTACACCACGGAGTAAGAGATAAGCTTGTAGGTAAATAAAGAGAACATTAGGCAGTACAGAGTGAAGCTAATTCTTTCACAAATTGTGGTGGGTTAACCAAATACGTATCAATGGGGAAATCTCAGCATTACAAACTCATAGATAAATACAGATTAGACCTTATCAGGTTGTATTGGGATTGCTTCAGTTTTAACTGGTATCGGAGGAGCAATGTGTTAGTGATCCCTTTGATTAAAAGTTAGTACATGTATTTAGGTACCTCCAAAAATGTGGCACCGTAAGCCCGCATAAATCGTTAAGGAGTACCACCATGTTCCAGTCGTCTAAATGTACATATATGCCGACGTGGCAATTGCTAAGTTGGTCTTGCTTTGTTCGCTCTGATCATCAAGTTTATGCCAACTGGGTTGATTACTACTTTGTTGAATAGTCATCTTGTATGTGTCTGTTCGAGCTTAATATAAATTTCAACAGGTCTGTCATGTTGTTAAACTCGTCCTCTTAGTTTTGCTAATCGAGTACTAATATATATTATGTACACAGATATTCATAACTACTTCCTAACGACATAATATAAAACATTGATTTGGAATCAAAATCTTGGAAAATGAAGTCAAACGCATCACTTTTTGCCATACCAGTCATCAAAAGGCGAGCTGCATTTACCCTAGTCTGTGTCATCATGATCAATATGATGGTTATAAGGGAGACAAATGGGGCGAACATACTCTTCACTGTTCTAGATCCTTTCGCCGACACCAGCCACGTCAGGACTTTCAACGCCCTGGGAAAAGCCCTTATCCAACATGGACATCGAGTGACCATCCTGACCTGCGCATCCGTCGGCACGAAGGGGTTCAAGAACGATAGCTACTCCAGCGACTTTCAATACTTCCCGCACGATTTCGATTTCCCTGGTTTCAAGACTAACATGACAAAGGTCTTTTTCAACGCCAGTCCGCTCGAATGGCTTGCAGCACACAGAGTGCTTTTCTCCGCACACGTATACGCTTGCGGAGGTCTCTTCGACAGGAACGTCGCGCTCCTGGACGAGCTGAAATCATCACGATTCGACATCCTTATCGCAGACGCCTACTTCGGCTGCGACTTTCTCATCGGCGCTTATCTCGATATCCCAGTCGTCGCGGTGACGGCTGGGCCGCAATATCCGTTCTTCCACGAGCGTCTCTATGGAATACCGACGCCACCGTCGTATGTTCCCTTTGGCTTCCTCGCTCTAACGGACAGGATGTCATTCCCCGAGCGCGTTCTCAGCTTCATCGACCATCACGTCATCATGAGAACGGTCACATGGGTGATCAGCAGTGGTCTGAATGCCGTCAAGGATCGACATGGTATTGCGCCAGGCAAGGATGTCACGCAGCTGCTGGCCGAGGCGAAGCTTTGGCTGAGTGGGACAAGTTGGGCCATCGACTTCCCGAGACCCATCACACCGAACTGGGTGTCTATAGCTGGTATCACGGATTCACCTGTAAAGCCACTTCCAAAAGTAATGTTTACAAATTGCGGCTGTTCTTTAAGATATATATTAACTTTGTTGACATGTGCAAAATCTGATGAATGGTTGATAACAGTTGTATTTTTGCTGTGATCTGATATTATGTCCACGGAGTGATTCAACCTTAAATTAATGTCACATGACCGAGTAACTAAATAACGAAAATTCGTTTTTGTTTAACTCTCTGCAGTTACCTTGTACACAGTTATATTCCTCCATGATATCGATAATTTAAAATCTGAAATCTTCAATCAATTATAGATTATGTATCTTTATAACGAAAGAGAAATTTATTCTAAAAAATATGGATAAATGATTACAGTGCGGTTTGTGAGAAACGCTATATAGATAAGTTTTTGTGGACTTTGCCAATGTTTACTATAGATCCCTTTAAAAATTTAATTTAAATCGATTACTATATTACAAATATTGAAAGAAAATATATAATTTACCTCTTGAGTTTCATATCCATGCTAACTTCTCATGTGAATCGAAGTCGGACTTCATGACATGGGTTCATTCCCCCTCTATCTAGTCAATTAATGTTTGGGAGGATGTTTAGTGATTTGTGTACAAGTGGCTGTAAATGTGTTTGTGTCTTCACACCAACACAGGAGCTTTTAGAGGACACAAATATAAATTGTTAACCATCTGAGTGCCAAATCAAATTGAAAGAATCATCTTGACCTATAACTCTGTATAGACATGAATAGCTTAGCACTCTCATTCATCTCTAAGCATGTTAAATGTGTTAAAGGGTTTGAATACAACCCTTCCCTGAACAAAAGATATGGGCTTTCAGATCAATGCCAGTTGAGGACATAACGCAAATTCATCGGGCTACTACATTAATTTTGATTATTATCATTTTTATTCTGTATACACCCTAAGAAGAGTTTATCGAAGGGACCGGAGAGAATGGCTTCATCGTTTTCTCACTGGTAAGTCAACGTCCAAACCGAGTAGGTGGCTTAGCAGTGGCCGCCTCAAGCACGGGAGGTCCTAAGTTCGAATACATTCAAATGATACCTTCTGCCTTCTAGCCAAGCGCTCGGCATGTATATAATGGAAAGGAGACAGTTACACACTAAGGCCTGAATTAGCAAATGGCTGCTTGACATTTCAGACATATACCATTGTATACCCAGGGAGCAAACACCCCCTTTTCAGGATATCAAACATGGAATGTTATAAAAGGTTGTGCACCAGAAATGTCTTCTAGGACCTTCTAGGATCACAACCTAGGTGGACAACCTCGCGATCTATGGAAGTCCTCAAGACGCGTACAAACGATTTAACCCATAATGTACGTCAATAGCGCCTTAAATCATTAGGGTTCATGAAGGTTTGTCTCTGCTATTTTTACAATTACACTAACAAGCATTATGATATCATCAAATTGCTTCAGATCCGTGTTCTGTAGAGTCGTGTGCATCTTTTGATACCAGATTTGACTGCATAATATCTTCGGTTAATGTGTCACGTCTCATTTTAAGTCGCGTGTCATACAACCAACAAATAATTGTACGTTCATTTATGTACAAAAACGCATTGAAATGTTCAGACTTTTTAAAACGTTACACAATTTGTATTGGGAATTCTTCAAATGGCATTCAATGTTATTTTTGAAATGTTTGGACAATAATTTGTATTTGACTCATATAAATGTTGTGTTCATTGGACTAGAAGTACACACATGTTTATCATGAATGAGCACTTTACATTAAGAACAACATACTGTTTTAATCCGTGACATTGCATTCTTGTCATTGATGGTGACGTAAAATCATATGGAGAAGCATGTTCTTTATTGGGATAAGATCTTCAAGATGGATCACTATTAAACAGCTTGTATATGGCAGCTTTCCAAAGATTTGAATCCTCGAACTGGTCAGGCTGATAGCTTAAACAGTTATGGTTATATCAGGTGACTGCACATGTCTCCAGGACTCATTAACCATTACATTGTTCACTCAAATACTGTTCTCACTGAGGAAGCTCAGGGCAGTTCCTGTGTTAGCTGTCAACTGCGCAACATATATGGTTCAAGAACTACATGACTGTATGTAATGTCATTTGACATCTTAGACTTGGACCATTTTATCGAGCACATCATTGTTACTTCTTAGCGGATGATGTACTTTACATAAATGTATATGATCGTAAATGACGTTTAGTTTTAGAGGGATATCATTCATACAAATGCTTAAGTTTACATCAGCATATCCACACTTGTAGTATAGGTATTTCACACCAATTTAATTATAATATGTCATATTGGCATCTGTGAAAATGTAGCCGGATAATTAAGGTTTGATTGGTCACTTTGTAGTTTTGTCCCTCTATTTTGATCTTCATCAGAATAGCCATAACAACTCCCTTGCACTCCCATATGAGTGGAAATGTTCACTCTGTGTGCTGAGGTTTGAATGTATACTTGAGTTTGACCTTGGATAAACTGTTATACTTTTGAATATCATTCGGTTATACTGGCACGTGCACGACACATGTTATACAAATTGAATATCATTTTGATTTGTATTTATCATGTTCACCTAATCGTAAGGAAACACTCACGTGAAAACGCGCCAATGCTTCAAAAACTGGTAATGTTATTTTGTCTTCTTCAAAAGTAAAGCCCCTTCGATATATATATATTTCTTTACCAATGATAATGTGTAGGATTTATGGTTGGAATCGTACTCGGGGCATATCTTAATTGTATACATGATTCCCCCCCATGATCGTTATGTTTTTCGTTAAGTAATGGGTGGGGGTGGGGGGGGGGGGGGGGGCGTGTCCACTATGCTCACCAGTATAGCTACGCCACTTTTCAAAGAGGTAAAACATTAGAAATGGTTTACATCCACATAATGAGTGGGCTAGGGCTACGATTATTTCGAGAGGGTGTTTTATCTACACTGGCGGGCTATAGGCCGCATCCTGATATGATACTCATCACAATCAGAAGTTTTGAACATAAATCATCAGGTGTAGGCATTAAATGTCTGTGCATCTCATATTTAACATTAATTTTCAATGAGAAAGCAAAAATACATATTGAAAATAGGTTTTATGTCGTTGATTTGAACGGACATTACTGTAATATGAATGACCACATGTAAAATGTAATACCCCATATTGGGTTTTGCGTTCTTGTGGATGCTTCAATTGCTTGATTGGAGAGCTAAACAGTTTGACGAAATGCAAACTTGAACCACCATTTCGAGTCTTCGGCTCAATTTCGCGAATTTGAATGAATCAGTTATCAATTGAATATCAAAGGAAAGTTCACGAAATTAGCAGAGACTTTCATTTATTTAGTGTATTTGCAAATATATATATATAAGTCAACATCTTCAACTAACTCACTATTGATAATTCAGCCGTTTCCAAACGAATTGGGATTAAACAAATGTTTATTTTTATTTTTAATTTATTTCACAATGTATTGTTACAACTTCTACACTCAATTTTCTCTATCTCACTAAAGAATGATTTGTCCAAGCGCCCTCTTAACTAGTTCGCAACCATACTTTAAATAACAATTTGATTATGTTACAAACAAACTGTGATACAAAAGTCTAATATTTAAAGACCATTTTTTCCATTCGTAATGACAGGGAATGCGACTTTCGAACATCCCTGACCCGGATGTAGCCGAAGCCTTCGCGAGGGCTTTCAGTGAGCTGCCGCAGAGGGTGCTCTGGCGATATATCGGGCAACCTCCGCGATACCTTGGAAACAATACCAAACTGACTGACTTTCTCCCGCAGAATGATCTCTTGGGTTAGTGTGTCCCTTTTCCTCAGTCGTATCATTTCGTTATAATTGTGAGTTAGTTGTATTCGTCCGTATTGTCACTTTCATAATACCCAGTCATACGGCCAAACTGACACCAGAATGAACCTAAATTTACACCAAACCGAACCAAAAACAATATGCCCACTTGCTTCCAGTTTCAGTTCGGTCCGTTACCGAAGCGTGGTCGGGTCCGACATAATTAACCGAATTGAAACTTAACAGCAAAATAATGGACTCCAAAGGACCAAGATCAAGATCACCTCAAACTTGTCGTGTTGGGTTCAATTTGGTGTCAGATTGGGTTCGGTCTTGTTGTGTGTTCCAATGCCGAACAATTCGGGTGTGGCACAATACCGAACATAATTATTATTGTTACCCCAACACTTACATCCACCCGAACGATCCCGAACGGTCGGTATGGAGTCAGCTCAGGATCGGTGTAGCCGGTGTGACTTTAAGGTGTTATCATCTTAAAGATGCTTAAAAATAATCTTCTTTCTATAAACGAACAGGTCACCCCAAAGCTCGCCTCTTGATCTCCCACGGAGGCTTGTGTGGTATCATGGAAGCCGTGCGTAACGCCGTTCCCATGGTGATAATGCCAGTTTTCAAAGACCAGCCTGCGAATGGCGCCAAGATTGAGACCAGAGGCATGGGAAAGGTGCTACGCCTGGCCGACGTGTCCTACGAGACCGTTAAGGCGACCATTGCTGAGGTCCTGGATAACCCTGTGTAAGTACATTGAAACCACACTTTAAGAACCCTCAATGCATAAAGAGATATGCAGTAATGGAATATTAGTGGGACTAGTAGGTAATTTACATAATATAATTCATAAATATGCATAAAGTTCTATAACGACAGGATATGCTGTATAATACAACAAATCCTGTCCTAATATAGGTTTTCCCGCTCAATTTCGCGATTGTGTCAATCGAATTGATAATAGGATTAAACGAATTCGCGCGATTTGCGATCGCCGTACCAAAGCAGCATTCGAATTCGTAAATAGTCGTTCAAAATCACGTAGGAGCAAGTGAATTTGCACAAAGTGCATACCTTTTCATCAATGGTCATTCGAATTCGCGAAAGGCCGTTGACAGTTAATGACAGTTGACAGTTGAATGTTAATTAGCTTTATGTGCAGATAGTTTTTAATTTTTACCAGCTTTGATTGGGCGAGCTTTTTAAAATTGTAAATAATACTAAATAATTATATGCTTTCTAGTTTCTTTCTAAAAGTTTGAATTACTTGACTTGTAATAATACGGATCAATTCGCATTATGATTAGTTTTCTAACTATTCTATATAATTATACTATAGTATTCAAGTTCTGCAAAATGTAGATTTGTTGTTCTTTTCCAGCTACGCCCAAAATGTCAAGCGACATTCGCCGATATACACGGACCGACTCTCGGACCCTGCCGAAACCGCCGTCTTCTGGATTGAGCACGTGATCAAATATGGCGGCTCGCACCTGAGGACTCGGGCCCCCGAGCTCGGCTTTATTCAACTCCACTCCATCGATGTGATAGCGTTTCTGACGGGGCTCGTGCTGCTTCTGATAGATTTATTATATCTCGTCTGTAGACTCGCTGTACGGCGGTGCTTTTATTCCAGAAAGAACAAGAACAAAACTGATTAGAAACGTATCGATCATAAAGGACTTGACGGTAAAGTAGACTGAATCGTTATACCATACTCTGTTAAAGCCAGCCCTGGATTTGTTGCTACCAAGCGCTTAATATATAAGTTTCCATTAAAACGCTATACGGAAACAAATACAAGAAAAATAACAACTTTAAATGTACAAATTATAGTGAAAGGATAGTAAAGAGCATTGCATATAGTTCCATAAGGTCAGATTGTATAAGTACGCATTATTACAGTTTAAATTCAGATTTGTACAATAATGATCAAACATCAATATTATTGAGAAATGAATGAATAATTATATGAATTGAAAGTAAACGTTAAGAATTAACAACATTAATGAATGATCACATTAATACAAATTACTGAGATCATCGCAATAAATTATCAAAATACCGGGCTAACAAATAACCAAAAAACATTCGTTTTAAATTAAATTAAATTTTTGTATAACATATTTTCTTTAATCGTTGCTATTAAGAAACATGTGTGATTTAGTAGTATATAGGTCGTAGTTTGTAACAATAGTTGTAGGTTGATAGTAGGTTTAGTAGTTTACTATTTTTTGTTAACTATTTAATAATAATCTTGCTCACTTTGTAGTTTACTATTTTGCAAAACAGAAAATTGTAGAAATTTATTCTTCATTATACTTGTCATCAAAGGCTAACCGTGTCTTTAAATACGACACTATAATGGGCTATCCCTTCGACTTTATTTGTATCTATTTAAAGTGGATTGTGCAAAGTAATTTGATCGTATGCTTTGTCCTGATTTTGATTTCTCATTTCGGAAAATAAATGAATACACAATTTCAAATATACTGAGATAACAATTCCAACTAATACTTATTCTCTTCCTTATTGAAAACATTTTCTTCCCCAGACTAACTCCCATTTAAACTATGATGCAGACATAACGAATTGTCATTTTAACAAAATACATGAATTTCGTAATTATTATTTATGTAAAATAATTTGCGAATTCACATGACTGAGAGACTGAGGAGGCAATATTGAACCCTTTAAGTGTCGTGCACAATCTACTCATAGAATCATATATGTGTATTAGTTTGTTTCTTAATGCGTTATGTCACAGACACAGTCAACCTTCCTAACAAACTGAACTCCCATATACCTTGTACATTATTATTATATATAGGGGGATTAAGCTGATCAATAAAACGTGTCAAATTAGTTTAGACAAGTGAGTTGAACATCGAATTTTAATTGGGCACACAGAAGGTTAAAAGAGGGGGGATCCTACTTTTCACCGGCTCACATTAGATCAGTGACCTATAGCATTCTCCGACTGATTAAGGGGGACGCTCATTGTATTGCTTTATTTATGTCGAATATATACCCCTATGTTTGCTATTGTTTTTGGTAAACTTAATAGGAAGGGGGTAACCCCCCCCCCCCCCCCCCTCCTCGTGTCCCCCGTATCTTCCACACTGCATTAGCTATATCTCCTGGTCACGGAGCCGTCGCACTATGAATATTTGCTCCAAAACTTTTGTCTAGGAACAACATTATACGCGCGGGCGTAAAATTGTATCGAATTGAAACCGATTTTTTTTTTGTCTAGCCTAAAGCGTTTTACATTTCCTCATTTCAACCCCATTTTGCACTTTCGATGTTACACTTTTATTGTGACATGGATCCCATTTCGTGGTAGAGCTTGAGGGGGGGCAGGGGCTCCTAACCTGCTGCCCCCTTACCATCTGGGGTGGAATCAATAATGTTGCTGTCGCTGCTGAATGGTGAATACTGCTGCTACAACTAATACTAATTATACTGCTGCTACTACTACTACTACTACTACTACTACTACTACTACTACTACTACTACTACTACTACTACTACTACTACTACTAAAACTACTACTACTTCTACTACTACTACTACTACTACTACTACTACTACTACTACTACTACTACTACTACTACTACTACTACTACTACTACTACTACTTCTACTACTACTACTATTACTACTACTCCTACTACTACTACTACTACTACTACTACTTTTTTCTTTACTTCTTACTAGTTTACTCTCCCATCCCCCTCTTCCAGCCATGGGGAGAACAAAATGAAGAGCCTAATTCCAAAAGGCGCTAAATCCTCTTTTTAAACTTTGAAGAAAAGCAGGGTACTTTGTCCAAATGTGTACACATGCCTATGGGAATATGGAAATGGAACGTTCCATATTTTGATTTCGATCGTGTAATTCGTCCTCAAATCTTGATTTCTAGATAGCTACGTAACTTATGAATGTACTAATACATTAACACAATTTGTATGGAAAGTTGATTTAGCGCCTTTTGGAATTAAACTCTTCAAATACAGAAATAAATGATGCAATACAATTTTCCCTCACACATTTTGGGAAACCTTGCCCATACTTTGGCCCCCAAATTAAGTTCGACTATGGCTCCACCCCTCCATTTATTTTGCACTTTCAACGTCCCATCCCCCCCCCCCCCCCCCCCCCCATCATCATGTGTCGCGCATTCATTAATGTGACGGATCCCGGTTTAAAGTTTCCCGCGCTCCCAAATCCTTGCGGTAATAAGGCGAGGATGATTACACCATGGAAATGCTTCCGTATACGACGTGTATCATTACACACGTGAATATATATGTCTGTTAAAGGTTAGCTACTCACACGAACTTACGGAACTTGCCCAATTTAAGTTCCGGAGACATGGTAGAAGTTCACATCGAATGTAATATGTAATAGCTGTTTTCATAATGTTATGCTTTGTGTCTGATTATTCAAAAATTTGTTGAAATAATTAATCATACACTCTAAAGTACAGGGATTTAAAATCTAAATCGTAGCTTGGATTAAAACAAATATAAATACACTTAGATTATTTGTAAATCTATGGAGACTTAAAAAGTCGCGCGAAAGCAATTGTTAATCGAAGGCCAAGGTGTGATTTTCAATCCATCAAAGGATTGGAAAATAACGCCAGGTTATCGGAAATTTGACGAATGAGAACAGAGATATTTCACACGTGACCTACTGCGGTATTCTGAAGCTCAGTTTTCTTAGTTTTATACTCATGAATATTCATAACTAGGATTACGGTTTTGGTTAGAGTTAAGGATATGAATACAATGAGACCACTCTTTCCATCATCGATTTACGTAGCGTAGTGGTCACGCTGTGGACCTCCACGCTCGGTGTCACGGGTTCGAATCCTCTCTTAGTCTTCTATTTTTTCTTTTGCCATGATAATTGGTGAGTAGCGCTTTATTTAGTAAATGTATCATGCACAGTAAACTAAAAACTGAAAATTGTGGCCTGCATCACTGATTATGAATAATTCATTAGGATGCCATGAACTCGCCTGGGGCCTAATAAGATTAACATAAAACAAATCCAAAAGGGCTTCATTTTTAATCTATCTGGATTTATATTTTTTAAATCCAACAAAAGATTTATTTTAAATCATGATCGGCTGGTCCCTAACCACAGCCGAAGAAAGATTTAAAAGTAAATCTAATAGATTTAATTTTAAATCCTTGTAATTTAGAGTGTAGGCCCTACACTCTAAATTACAAGGATTTAAAATTAAATATATTAGATTTACTTTTAAATCTTTCTTCGGCTGTGGTTAGGGACCAGCCGATCATGATTTAAAATAAATCTTTTGTTGGATTTAAAAAATATTAATCCAGATAGATTAAAAATGAAGCTCTTTTGGATTTGTTTTATGTTAATCTTATTAGGCCCCAGGCGAGTTCATGGCATCCTAATGAATTATTCATAATCAGTGATGCAGGCCACAATTTTCAGTTTTTAGTTTACTGTGCATGATACATTTACTAAATAAAGCGCTACTCACCAATTATCATGGCAAAAGAAAAAATAGAAGACTAAGAGAGGATTCGAACCCGTGACACCGAGCGTGGAGGTCCACAGCGTGACCACTACGCTACGTAAATCGATGATGGAAAGAGTGGTCTCATTGTAATCATATCCTTAACTCTAACCAAAACCGTAATCATAGTTATGAATATTCATGAGTATAAAACTAAGAAAACTGAGCTTCAGAATACCGCAGTAGGTCACGTGTGAAATATCTCTGTTCTCATTCGTCAAATCTCCGATAACCTGGCGTTATTTTCCAATCCTTTGATGGATTGAAAATCACACCTTGGCCTTCGATTAACAATTGCTTTCGCGCGACTTTTTAAGTCTCCATAGATTTACAAATAATCTAAGTGTATTTATATTTGTTTTAATCCAAGCTACGATTTAGATTTTAAATCCCTGTAATTTAGAGTGTACGTCAATGATTAATTACTTCAACAACTGTTAATTGAATCGAAACTAATATAAACTATACGGTTATTGGTGATAGTTACATGCCATGTACAATCAAACAGCATTATGTTTAAATAATTATACTAAAGTTTGAATCGCTGGACATATAAATAAATCAAACAACAAATGGCACACAGAAATTGAATTAAGAAACCTGCAAGTAATTTTCTGAATGTTCTGTCGAGCAATTCCGCCAATGTTGTTTGCTAAAACTAAATAGAATACACGTCTTTCCGATGATAATTACTTTAACATACACAACAGTTTGTTCATGGAGAAGAATCACATCTCCAAGACGCCTTTAAGAAACACATATTATGCGTAGGTTCTATGCTCGTGTCACAACAGTGCAGAAAGTACAAGCTCCGTGATACTAATATTCCTTCAATCGATATTATGTAACCTGGAGTCTATTTGCAGCAGAACGCACACTTTAATGTTCTGAAATCATTGTTCATTTCCCAGACTGTCTCGACAAAAGTGCGATTGAAATAGAAACATAAATACTTATATTGAAGAAGGCAATGTAAGTAGAAATAATAATAATTAAGACATGCACTTCTTTAAAATGGAGTATGTTATTAACAATAATATTAGAGATGTATGTATGCATGTATGTATGTATGTTTTATAACAAATAATCATGATTTCCCTTAATAGAAAGTTGACTTTTTACTACTACTACTGTACTACTACTACTACTACTACTACTACTACTACTACTACTACTACTACTACTACTACTACTACTACTACTACTACTACTACTACTAATACTACTACTAGTACTACTACTACTACTACTACTACTACTACCACCACCACCACCACCGCCACCACCAACACCACTACTACTTTACTACTACTACTACTACTACTACTACTACTACTACTACTACTACTACTACTACTACTACTACTACTACTACTACTACTACTACTACTACTACTACTACTACTACTACTTGTTACTTTACTACTTACTATTTTCTCTCTCCCATCCCCTCAACCCTCTTCCAGCCATGGGGAGAACAAATGAAGAGCCTAATTCCAAAAGGCGCTAAATCCTCTGTTTAAACTTTGGAGAAAAGCAGTGTACTTTGTCCAAATTTGTACACATGCCTATGTGAATATGGAAATGGGACGTTCCATATTTTGATTTCGATTGCGTAATTCGTCCTTAAATTTTGATTTCTAGATAGCTACGTAGCTTATTAATGTACTCATATACATTAACACAATTTGTATGGAGAGTTGATTTAGCGCCTTTTGGAACAAAACTCTTCAAATACAGAAATAAATGATGCAATGTAATTTTCCCTCACACATTTTGGGAAACCTTGCCCACACTTTGGCCCCCAAATTAATTTCGTCTATGGCTCCACACCTCCATTTATTTTGCACTTTCAACGTCCCATCCCCATCATCATGACTGTGTCGCGCATTCATTAATGTGACGGATCCCGGTGTAAAGTTTCCCGCGCTCCCAAATCCTTGCCGTAATAAGGCGAGGATGATTACACCATACCATAGAAATGCTTCCGTATACGACGTGTATCATTACACACGTGAATATATATGTCTGTTAAAGGTTAGCTACTCACACGAACTTACGGAATTAGCCCCATTTAAGTTCCGGAGACATGGTAGAAGTTCACAACTAATGTAATATGTAATACTGTAGTTGTTTTCATAAATCTAGATTTTTTTTTGATTATTTACATTCACAGTTGTTGAAGTATTAATCATAGACACTACGTCTATGATTAATTACTTCAATAACTGTTCATTTAACCGAAACTAATATGAAATATACGGTTATTGGTGATACAGGCAATGTAAAATCAAGCAGTTATTTTTAAATATGCTAAAGTTTGAATAGATGGACATATAAATAAATCAAACAACAAATGGCACACAGAAATTGAATTAAGAAACCTGCAAGTCATTTTCTGAATGTTCTGTCGAGCAATTCCGCCAATGTTGTTTGCTAAAACTAAATAGAATACACGTCTTTCCGATGATAATTACTTTAACATACACAATAGTTTGTTCATGGCGAAGTATCACATCTCCAAGTCTTTAAGCAACATTATATTATGCGTAGGTTCTATACTCATGTCACAAAAGTGCAGAAAGTACAAGCTCCGTGATACTAATATTCCTTCAATCGATATTATGTAACCTGGGGCCTATTTGCAGCAGAACGCACACTTTAATGTTCGGAAATCATTGTTCATTTCCCAGACTGTCTCGACAAAAGTGCGATTGAAATAGAAACATAAATACTTATATTGAAGAAGGCAATGTAAGTAGAAATAATAATAATTAAGACATGCACTTCTTTAAAATGGAGTATGTTATTAACAATAATATTAGAGATGTATGTATGCATGTATGTATGTATGTTTTATAACAAATAATCATGATTTCCCTTAATAGAAAGTTGACTTTTTACTACTACTACTGTACTACTACTACTACTACTACTACTACTACTACTACTACTACTACTACTACTACTACTACTACTACTACTACTACTACTACTAATACTACTACTAGTACTACTACTACTACTACTACTACTACTACCACCACCACCACCACCGCCACCACCAACACCACTACTACTTTACTACTACTACTACTACTACTACTACTACTACTACTACTACTACTACTACTACTACTACTACTACTACTACTACTACTACTACTACTACTACTACTACTACTACTACTTGTTACTTTACTACTTACTATTTTCTCTCTCCCATCCCCTCAACCCTCTTCCAGCCATGGGGAGAACAAATGAAGAGCCTAATTCCAAAAGGCGCTAAATCCTCTGTTTAAACTTTGGAGAAAAGCAGTGTACTTTGTCCAAATTTGTACACATGCCTATGTGAATATGGAAATGGGACGTTCCATATTTTGATTTCGATTGCGTAATTCGTCCTTAAATTTTGATTTCTAGATAGCTACGTAGCTTATTAATGTACTCATATACATTAACACAATTTGTATGGAGAGTTGATTTAGCGCCTTTTGGAACAAAACTCTTCAAATACAGAAATAAATGATGCAATGTAATTTTCCCTCACACATTTTGGGAAACCTTGCCCACACTTTGGCCCCCAAATTAATTTCGTCTATGGCTCCACACCTCCATTTATTTTGCACTTTCAACGTCCCATCCCCATCATCATGACTGTGTCGCGCATTCATTAATGTGACGGATCCCGGTGTAAAGTTTCCCGCGCTCCCAAATCCTTGCCGTAATAAGGCGAGGATGATTACACCATACCATAGAAATGCTTCCGTATACGACGTGTATCATTACACACGTGAATATATATGTCTGTTAAAGGTTAGCTACTCACACGAACTTACGGAATTAGCCCCATTTAAGTTCCGGAGACATGGTAGAAGTTCACAACTAATGTAATATGTAATACTGTAGTTGTTTTCATAAATCTAGATTTTTTTTTGATTATTTACATTCACAGTTGTTGAAGTATTAATCATAGACACTACGTCTATGATTAATTACTTCAATAACTGTTCATTTAACCGAAACTAATATGAAATATACGGTTATTGGTGATACAGGCAATGTAAAATCAAGCAGTTATTTTTAAATATGCTAAAGTTTGAATAGATGGACATATAAATAAATCAAACAACAAATGGCACACAGAAATTGAATTAAGAAACCTGCAAGTCATTTTCTGAATGTTCTGTCGAGCAATTCCGCCAATGTTGTTTGCTAAAACTAAATAGAATACACGTCTTTCCGATGATAATTACTTTAACATACACAATAGTTTGTTCATGGCGAAGTATCACATCTCCAAGTCTTTAAGCAACATTATATTATGCGTAGGTTCTATACTCATGTCACAAAAGTGCAGAAAGTACAAGCTCCGTGATACTAATATTCCTTCAATCGATATTATGTAACCTGGGGCCTATTTGCAGCAGAACGCACACTTTAATGTTCGGAAATCATTGTTCATTTCCCAGACTGTCTCGACAAAAGTGCGATTGAAATAGAAACAGAAATACTTATATTGAAGAAGGCAATGAACAGTAGAAATAATCATAACTAAGACATGCACAAAAAGTGGAGTATGTTGTTAAAAATACTATTTTAGATGTATGTTATATAACAAATAATCAAGATTTCCCTTAAAACATTGACTTTGTAAACAAATCGAAAATTAAACCCACAACTTTACGAAGAACTCGAAACTATAAAGGTAAGACAGTAGGAAATAGTACATGCCCTCCCATACGCGTAGGTTGCGAAAAAGGGGAAAAACTAAATCGATTGTGTCACATAAAAAAAGAGAAGAAATAAGGATAAAAAAACGTTTTGAGTAGAGAGCGAAACGCGGGGATTTGTTATCAATCAACACTTCAAGATACGTGAAAATATATAAACAATCATTCCCGCAGCGATGCTTTTCTTGGTAATTCGACATAAAATAAAACATCAGTTTCGCCCACCAGAGAATCACCATAAACGAAATTTCAATTGAACAAAAAAAGATGCGTGTGTGATGCCCGATATTTTGTCATTAGAAGTTCACGATGTAAACAATAATCCCTATGAAGAAGAATTAAACAGATCACCCGATTGGTCTGTTTTCTATAGCAATCGGACATCAATACGAAAATGCATTTTTGTTTTACTAATGAATCACAGCAAAGAAGCTGCAATTTAAAATGCGTCTGACTAATTCAAAATGGACATTTTGTTATTGGCAATTAAAATCGTAAACAATATGTATCACAATTAAAGTGGTTACTAATCACCCACCAATGTATTGACAAATATTATAGATGAAAGGAGTTAAGGTTCTTTTATTCCACTGGATGATTTAAAAATACTTTCAAGGAAATTTACAAAATGGGCATTGATTTTTATCTCAAATTATTAAGACAACACACAGACGACCAACATAGCTTACTTTATAGGTACCTTTAGGGAAGAGTCATAGGTCGGGAACTAGCGTTACCATGGTTACGAAAAAAGGTCATAACAACAATTCAGTACA
Source organism: Echinarachnius parma (assembly GCA_037951105.1). Lineage (NCBI taxonomy): Eukaryota > Metazoa > Echinodermata > Echinoidea > Clypeasteroida > Echinarachniidae > Echinarachnius > Echinarachnius parma. The sequence continues at coordinate 24,641 of JBAMJV010006417.1, read as the reverse complement.
CCAAGATAATGGAAATTACCGACTAAAAGGTAATTACTGGTCAAATATTCTATGTACTAATTTTACATTTGTATGTGTCCTCTGAATTTAATATAGAAAGATTTTCCAAATTATTTGGTAATATATTACAGGATGCATAAATATCGGTAACTCGTGTTACATTTTGTCCGGAGCTTTTGTTTCATAAAAATATATATATTTCAGGGCACTCTCAAAAGACGGACATTTGAAAAGATATTGTGATTTTCAATCATCCAATTTGTAACCTTGGAAAATGAAATACAAGAAAAAATAAAGAAAACAAAAAGAAGAAGAATATGTACAGGTGTGTGACGTCGTGAATACAGTCATACGTAACTCATAGTAATCTACACTTGATGTAAAGTTAGTATTGCAAATAAAATTATCTCATTATAATTATGCTCGATTAATAAAGCGCCTAATACGATTGACCATCATCTCTAATACGTTCTGTATCATTATATTATTACCCCGGTCATCTTTACACACTCGCATTGAAATTGAATTGAATTGAAATTCGGTTTTTATTGCAAATAAGAATCCACAGATTAAAATTGCTATGTTACAAAAGAATACAGTTCAAATACAATTAAAATATATATGCGACAAAGCACAATTAACACAGTTAAAAAATACTACCAAGGTAAATACATTTTTAAAATACGAAAACATTACAAAAGGAGTGGTAAATAAATGTAATGCAAATAAATTATAATAAACTATTTCACTTTTCAATTAAAATAAGTTAATTCAATACATTATCATGTTTCAGTACGATTAAAATACTAAAGATACCAATATCATAAGAGGCTACAAAAACAAAGAATCTATATTCAAACAAATTGTATAAATATTGTATAAAGTTCTATAATTATTATGTAAGAATAAATTAGAAGTTTGAGAGACTAATAAAAGCTATAATGGATACTATTTACGAATAACAAATTGAACATGTACAAACATAAAATATGATTCAATGCAAATCTGCAAGCATAAAACAGCGATTCGTGTTGAGTTGTGTAGGCTATAGTATAGAAAATCAACCTATAACCGATTAAAAGAATGAGAGTAATAATTAACATTTGCATACAGGCAAACAAAAATCAAAGAATTATGTTTGGTTGTGCAGGCCAGTATAAATGCCAAAATAAAATAATCAGTTAAAAAGAATGACAGAAATAATAAACCGTATTGCAACTATAAAAAGTTAAAACAAATTAAAGTAAAAAAGGGGATTTCATTTATGTAATATAATTATAATATAATTATAATATAATTGCACAGTCATATAAATTTTAGTATTCAGAGTAATGTTATAAAAAGAATGTTATAGAATCTACAAATATTATTGCATGTTTACTTATTTAAAAAGGAGAGCGCACACTATAAAGATACAACATCGTCTAAAATGACCTACTAAGCTTATTGGTTCAGTTTGACTAGACTGGGCACTGGTGATTGTTTGTATCTAGAAGTTCTTAGTCGTGGTATGTGCAGGTCATCTGCGTTTCTGAGTACTCGACCTGGTACAAGTTCACGGCGAGTGGGGGGTAAAATGTCACGATGCTGTTCAGAACACAACAGGGACTTTCCAAACTTTGTTAAAATCTCTATTCTTCGATCGGACAACTTTGGGATTTGAAGGGTTTGGAGTGTGTCTTCATAATGAAGTCGGTTGGGGTAGACTATCATGCGTAGCGCTCGACGTTGGACTCTTTCTATACTGAGTGATTGTTCTATTGTTAAGCTTGAAATCCAAACAGGAACCCCGAACTCCAGCAATGGGCGAATGTACATTGTGTATATGAACGCGAGGTCGGCAACACCCACTCCATTTCTCCTGAGACAGCATAGAATGTAGAGTCTGCGAGAGGCTCGCGAGATCATAAGCTGAACTTGGGAGTCCCACTTGAGGTTTGACTGGATAGTTACCCCAAGAAGTCGAAGATATGACACCACCTCTAGCAGGGTATCGTTGATGGAAACTGCGGGAGGTGGTGGATCACGCCGTAGGAAGCTGATTTGCATGACTTTACATTTCTGAGGTTTAGGTGTTACCGAGTTTTTGCGGCACCAGTCGGTGAGTGTATTCATGTGTTGCTGCATTTGGCTTTGCTGATCCTTAGAGAGAACCTCAACGAGGCTAAGGTCATCAACATACTTCCATCTATTGACAGTCGTGGACGCAGCGTCATTTACCATCACCAAGAAAATAATTGGTCCAAGTTTGGTGCCCTGAGGCACACCACAGGTGAGCTGCTGGGGGGTTGAACTAGCTCCTTGATAACGTAATGTTTGCGTGCGATCGGATAGAAAACTTGGATGCACAGCTTTAGAGGAGTTAAGTTGACGGATCCGATTGTAGACATCGACGCGATCTATAGTTTGGGTATGTACATCAGGAAGAAAAGCTGGGAGTGCAGTTAGGTCAAGGCGAGGCAATTCGTTGCAAATGTTGGCATTCAATCTGCACATGACGTGCTATGTCTACTCCCTTGGAAGCAAGGCACCCAAATGCGCACCCAACGGTATACAGACTATACACGTTCCACTCCTACACACCCCATTGGTAGAGAGCAGCAATAGTGGATTAATAGTCTTGCTGAAGGACAAACGCAATGGGCTTACACTTGTTACGATCTCGGAATCCCATTTATTGGAGAGCGTGCGCTCTACCAATTTTGCCACACCGCCTCGGCTATCGATAGTCGTGATTTAATGAATATTACATTTTTGTAATCCTTTACTTTTTTTAATGTCTCCTTATCTCTTGATTTTTAGACCACATACATGCATGATGGATTGCCAAGACGTCTGTTTGCGCACAAACAATCGATTTATCATTCATTGTCATTGTCAGTGATGTAATTATCGGGGCGGGGTGGGTGCATTATTTTGTATCACAGGTCGTAATTCGTTCTCCCCTACCTGCCTACTATATACCGCCCCCTATAAAGTAACTAGAAGGGGAAAACAAGGACAAACGGACAACGCTTAATTTATGTATTATTAGGTCAGTCTACCACACTTATGAGGAATGTTATCCTCTCGATGTTCTTCCCCGTCATGGCTTGGGCATAGCTACGCCACCGAATCCTCGCGATCGGGTCAGCCGTCCCCGCCGGGGCAGTTTCCCCTTACGATCTCGTTTTCTTCTTTTTCTGGGAAAGCACACCCGCACTTCCCAAAGGCCCTGCTATTAAATCCTCTCTAAAATACAATTTGCCCGTTTCAAATAGAAAAAGGCCTCATCATAGTAAAAAAAGGATAAGAAAAAAGAAGGTAGAAGTCTGCGCAAATCCATCTTTACACACTACTGTTACAGTCAGTTTTGTCCGAAAGTACAGGTTAAAATTAGAAGCTGTTGATTTTGCAACTTGTACAATTAAAATGTATCAAACGATAAATCGTTTAGAAGTGTTATAATTTTTTACTCTATTTATTCTAAAAAAAAAATCATTCTTTATACAGAGAATAAAACATTATACATATAAAATTTTCAAAATGTGATCTTCGCTAAAAAAACTAAGCACCATCATCACCAAGATAAAAACAAATTCGTTTTTAATAGCTATAATAATGATAACAACGGTTAGTAATATAGCGCTATTCACGTAAGTATCATAGCGCCGTACAATATTATCATTACCTCGGTCAATCAACGTATACACATTACAATCATTCCTGCACACGCAGTGCACATTTTCCACTCCCAAGGGAGTACTCAAGCCAGTCGCCTGTTAGGCATTTTCTAGCCAAATATATACACATTTGGTCATTGTTGGTATTATTTGTAATGAAGTATTATATAATTTTTGTTATTAGCTGCGTATGAAATCGAAAACCATCTTGCTCCCTTGCACGTGACGAAAAAATAGCAACAAAACGACATAATTATCTGAAACCAAAACGGGTTGGAAAATCGTATATATCGGACAAGGGTGATGGCTGCAAGGACTAACACATTAAAGGTAATACATTCGATTGTACACCGCCTTCAGACATTATATCAGGTGTCTTTCTATTTGTATGTCTGTCTTTCCGTCTATTTGTGGCGTGACCGGATTCAATCACAATCACGAGGGATGGCTGGTAAAGAAAGGGGTTATTATCACCTTTTTATTATTCGTTTTAGCTATATCTCTTTCTATCCCATTATGCATAGAGCTACGACGTATATACGCTAGGTAATAATGTTATATTCTGTTGCATGAACGTAAACAAAAATGGGCATACGATAACGCTTTATGTAATTTCATTCAATTCAATTAAGTTAAATCAAATTAAATTAAATTAAACTAAATTTAGTTTAATATTACTTAATTTTCTTTTTAATTTGCAACTTTCATCAAAAATAGTTGAAACTGATATTTATACAGTTATGGTTAGCCGTATCGCATATGTTCCTATCATTATCTTTAGATTTCAACAGCTTCAATCGCTTCAAATATATCAAATTGGGAAACATTTTGTTTGTATCTTTCTTTTCACCTCTCAACCTGTTCTCTATGTCTATATTGATATATTATATTATTATCTTTGAGTCTATCGTATCTCCATCCCTCCACCTCCTCCTCTTTCTGTCACGGTTCAAGCTGGTTCTGATTCGTACATCAGGCGTGCGGTGCCACCTTGCAAACGATTTGCGCATGGTGCAAATTAAACACTGACTCAGTACTGCGCAAACACTCGCCTAGTTACGAATGTTCAGACCAGTGCTATCTGCACCCCACCATTAACTATGACTTTTTTGTTAGGGTTCCACTCTTGCTCGATCGTGTCGCCCTCACTATCTCACTTCACATCTCTCATCCGCTATTATGTTCCAGTCCCGGATGATTTATGATCGGCATATTAATTTATGTCCGTCAATCTAAGTTACCCTTTCTTACTTTTATTATCTATACATCTTTTCATTTGCACCCCTGGCCTTTCTTTATTGCTCTTGACATGGACGTTTTGAGATCCTCTGCTCACTTTTTCCTTTTCTCTCCTACTCCTCTTTTTGTTTCTATAATGATACTATGTTTAAAAATACCATTGCATTAGAGAGATATGGGCAATAATTTAGCAAAATGGCGTCTATATGACGTCACAGGCTAGTGCATGGCGGCAAAAGTAAAAGTTTGTTGCACAACTTTAGGTTATGGTCTCTTTTTGTACCAAGTGCCATGGTAACATTGCCATTTTTGACACCCTCTTCTCACTCTTTCCTTTTTAGCCTGATATCTATTTTTTCTATTAAATGATGACCATAACTTTGTATTTCGCCTCTCTCACCCCTCCCCACCATTTCTAGTCTTACAGTATGTTCGTCATTCTTTTCAGATTTTCACCTGGACTAATAAATGAGCCTCTCATTCTTCCTCTCTTTTTATTATTTCGCAGTATTATGTCTTTCTATTTAAATTTACTCCCTTCCATTTTCTTTTATCTCTCCCTCTCTCCCTCTCGCACTCCCGAAGGATTCTCCCATCACCTTGACTTTGGCATGCACCTGTTCGCTCCCGATTGAATGAAGGTCGCCCTGAAGAGGTCATACTTGACCGTGGCCTTTCGTCAAGACCACCGCTCTAATGCTAATGGCAAGATAGTTTACTACAACGAAAACTTGAAAGCTGAAAGCTTGCGACAAGTTCTGAATGTTTACAACTGCAGTCTCGGCCCTTGAAACAGGTTAAGCGCTTGTTACCGAGACTTTTTCAAACGATGCGACTTTTTTCGCGGTGCTTGAAATGGGAAGTTGCATTTGTTTCATGCCGTTAAAGGGCAGTCTAGTGACTTTTTGACATTTCCAAAATGACAGAGCTAGGGTTGATAAAATGTGTATATATTTATGAAATCTGATATGTCAAATGAGTGATGTGTGAACACTGAACAGTTCATGGTAAATGAATGTCATGTGACCGAAATCCAAAGTGATACTTGCTAACTCATTGCACCAACTTCATACACAGTTGGAATTGTCCCACGGAGATGTTTTAAATCCTAAAACTTCAATCATAAAGTCTTTATAACGAAAGAGAAATTCAGGAAACCGAAACCAGTAGCATGTTTCTATAGTTTCTATAATATGTACAAAAAGGTATGTGAGGGCCGCTAGTGATCTCCGTGAGTTTGGTTGATTTCCACAATGTATATACCGGTAGCTTGTGGCAAATGAATTAAAGTGAATGGACATTCACAGGCACGGCCAGCATTGAGCCAGGCAGGGGATATGTGTATGAGTATTTGTGTGGTATTGATTAAGTTTAGGAGCTAAGGGGGTATTACGACCCTCTAGTATATATTATACGAACGCTTCTACCGTCATTGCCCCGTCAATTCTATGTGGTCGGCACTGTCCAAATTAATTATTGAATTTGAAATGAATAAATGTATATTATTGTATGTACCTTATCAAAATATCATACAGATTAACATTGATTTTTGTCTTATATCATTATCAACGACCATGAGGACCCCAGCAGGGGAATTTTCGGGCCCAGTCCAAAGCGGGTCACTTTATCTAAAAGAAAGAAATGTTTGAAACGACGTTATCACTAAGGGACATTTATTAATGTCGCCATATAGAGTCTGAATGACCTTTTAAATCAATTCATTTTTCTACCAAGATTATAACCATGTGTACGCGATTCGCTTGCGACTTGTGACATTTATTAATGTCACAAATCCCGAATGAACTCATCGTTATCACTTCTACTAATGAACCGCCTGAAGGTGAATGCAATAACTTCTTCGTCGATTGGTGACAAGGTCTTTTTTCACTTTTTATTGTATGCTTTCAGAAGTTTTATCAGTAACTTTTGGTTGATTATTTATAATGTTTTTGTAGAATGACATATTATAATGATTGGATGTACCGCGACACATGGTTCACTGATCCGAACAACCTTGCCTAATCAAAATGTCATCGAAATGTCGCGAATTCTTTTCTTCCACAAAATATGTCTGATTGCAGATGGGATTCAAATGTCATATTCACTCTCTTGACATTTCACAATATCAAGCCTAACGGCGGCTTAACCGTTTCAGTGTCAGTTGGTCTTCAGATTTGTATTTATGATTGTCTATGCAAGAGTATTTTGTTTGTTAATTGGTCTTAGATTCACGTTATGTATTCATTGAACTTTGCTAATGACTGTTTCTTGTTCCATTCTTTTTTAGTAATTAAACTGAAAGGCATGCATGAAAACATGAAAATCATAGCGTACACTAAAAAAACAGAAGTGCTGTTTTTAGCACTTGGAGGACTACATTCAGCACCTTGTCGGTGCTCGCATAGGGACAGCACAGCCTGTGCTGTTCGGCACTAGTACAAGTGCTAGTTAAGCACCACTTGAGGTGTTACCGAATTTGCACGTTTGGTGCTAAGAAATCCACATTGTGTGTGATGAATAAAACCCATAGTGCTAAAAAATAATACGGGGGGAGGGGTGGGGGCTTAATTTAGCTCATATTCATTTCGTGGTAAAAGAAGCAGGATAAAGATGTCCGATAGTAGGATTTGAACTGGGGATCCCACGCGTCCAAGTCAGACGCGATACTGACTGAGCTAACTCGCATCACGAGAAGCCGAACGCACTCTAAGGATAATATCATACAGTCTCTATTGTTGCGAATTTAGCACGTTGTGGTGCTGTTCTCACAGCACCAGTTTTCAGCACCGATCTTTTAGCACCTCGCAGACTTTTATTCACTACTTACACTTGTGGTGCTAAATTTGCTCCTCCAGGTGCACGATCGCGAGCAGCACTCGTTTTTTAGCACCTTCATTTTTAGAGTGTACCAATTCAATGCTTATCGAATTATTCACAATGATTAACTACATTAATCGCTTGTGCTGTGAGTCTTTTCGATGAGCGTATTATCGCTTGAATAAACGTCGCTCACTGTGCGTACAAACATGAATGATTGACTCGTGGAACAATTTTACCGCGATCGGGATTTAGAGCGCAATACGGTATGGATGTAGACGCCATAGACATTGGAAAGAGATATATAATATCTCACGCAGTTTATACAAGGGGAAAAAACCCATAATGCATGCACCAGGATGTGTGACCTCAGAGATCCAATTCACACACCTTCTGCCCGTACCCCCTCCTCCCCGTAGCTACGCGATACTTACTTTACTTAGACGTAGCTAGGATTTTGAGCTGGGGGGGGGGGGGGGGGGGGAGGGGGGAAACACCATCATGGCAATTTGAAAGCCAGTAAACGATGCTGCCAGAATATGACGTTAAACAAAAAAAAACTTTCATCGGTAAGGGGGGTTTACATGATGCTGATCGAATCTCAATCATGTGACGTTTTTTATCGTCTAAACAAAAATAGCATTATTGTGTGTGTGTGTGTGTGGGGAGGGGGGGGGGGGGGGTGCACATAATATTAACGAGGGTGTGTGTCCCCAGGCCCCCGTTAGCTACGCCCTTACACAGTTTGTATTCCCAGCCAACCATGTGCTTATACTCGAGGCGAAATCGCGCACGAAATTATAAATATCGCTCATCAGAAAGAATAGGAAATCAAGAATCAGGTTCACTGCTTCCAAAAATACGAATAATTGTTTGATTGATTTCGAACGCGGAGAGGATGCAGGATCGATGCCCCATTTTGCCCGCTTTCACTCGAAGTTTGCTCGATTTCTTAAGGCAGCCTGAGAAGAGGGCGGAACTAGGGTTAAAGGGACTTAGTAACATTGTCCAAATCCTCAAAATAAAATTTTAATTCTAGCAGTTCCCTTATACCTTGTTGTATTCGTATTAACAATAAAATCATGGGACAGGTTTCGGTTTTTCAAATTTCCCTTTTGTTACAAAGATATGTATGATTGAAGTATTCAGATAAGAAAAACTCCGGGCGAGTTTTTCTTCCGTGTACAAAGTGCGTGCAGTGAGTTACTGAATATCACTTTGCATTTTCGCTCATCACTTGGCCATACAATGTCCATTTGACTTGAAATTTTCACACAATACCCTGTGGACATATGAGATAACAACAATATACATTGCATCAACCATTCATCACTTTTTGCACATGTCAACAAAGTTACTAGATCCCTTTAATGCAGAAGAGGGACAGACAAGGAGGGGCAATAACACGAGGAGGAAATACATGCAGAACAAAAATCAGTATTAAGTATTTTTTCCTAAGGAAAGCGTCTGCTAGGGGAGGGGGAGGCTGCTAAGAGGGGGGGGGGGGGGGGCAGGGAGTCCCATAGGGTGTGGCATCGCCCTCCCTTGACTCCATTTATCTTAGCAACGCCACTGCATCCCGATCCTCCAGTATGTCTGAGCAAACATTCTCCCGTCTTCCTATACTTTATATTTGCTCGGAGAGAAAGAGACAGTTAAAGAGGGGGCAATGTCCGCAGGGTGAATACTAATTATCGTCCCAAACCAATGACATCTGAACATTATTGCAGAGCTTTGCCCCACTCTTATATCCCCTTTTATCGCCAAAAGGAGGTCGAGTTAATGAATTATAATAGCTAAAAGAAATGATGCATGGGTAATTTGTGGAGGGTCCAATAATCACCATGAGTATGAGTCTGTCAAGAGACTTCTATTGATGAAAGACGGGTGTGGAATGAATACTATCGGGAGAATAAACGCGAAAATAGAAATTAATGAGAATGCCTGATAGAAAACAAAATACGTTAGCATATACTGATAGGCATCTGAATATGTTCTTTCGTGTCATAACTTTTGTAAACTTATTGGTTTGTTGGTTGGGTTGGTTATTAATTTTTCCAGACACGTTCAATCAATCCCCCCTTATCTTTTATTGTTTTTGTAAAATTATTGGGGGAAGGGGAGGGGGTGGGGGCGTAGCCCCAATGCTCCGTAACTACGCCACTGAATACCTTCATAGCGCCAATCCATCCATGGTCCACTACATCTTCCGTTCGCGTATTATGAGTGTTTTCATATCTACGAATGATAACCGACAATAACCGTGCATGTTGTAATATACATTGGACCGGGCATTTGTCTTGCAATACTGATGCCGTGGGTTCGATTACTTGTGTGTGCCCTCAAGCAAGGTACTATCATCCACATCTCACGATCCAAAGCCATACATGAAGAAAGTAACTAAGTTGAGACACTATTTGCCGAACGGAGGAACGAATATAATTTAAATCGCAGCTATTTTGGGGGATATTAAAACACAAATGGAGTACCAGAAGAAATACATTGTAGTCGCCATTTTGATAATTATTATTTTCACCGATTACTACTCTGCTTTTGGTAATGAACCAATCCGATTTTAGATGACATCAGTTGAACTTTACATCAGTTATTTTCTTTCATAAATTCCAGTTAACTGTAATACTATAGAGATTCAAAATAACTGTAATTTACGCCAATGCGTGACGGATTGGCTGATGATGATTGTTATTGCAGAGCAATAATAATAAAGCAGTACATCAAGTTATGATGGAATTCAATTAACCCATGCAAATCTATTACACTTTAATCTATATTACTTGTAGTATCTCTCTACTTTAGTAATCGGGTTATAAGAAGGCTATTAACCCATTCCCTACTAGATTATGCAATCCCCATAGAGTAAATACATGTCCCACCAGGTTCCAATAGGCAATGGGTTCAGAGGATGAAATGAGTCTCCAGACAATGGATGACATCATTAGCTTATAATTATATAGGACACGTTGCTTATTGCTCATTATTAAGCGATGAAAGAGACGGGTTATCAAAAATGAAAATCCTTGACGTACTGGTTGATGTGCATGGGGCCTGAATCCCCCGAACAATTTTCTTTGGTTTATGACCTGGTTTATATGATTGATCATTCTGTTTCACGGAATGGCACATTGTTTTGTTTCGTGTTTTGATAATATGATTCACTTTGAAGGAAATGTTCAAATTCCCTCCTTCAATTACATCATTGATAACATGATACACAATCCTTTCCATTAGAAATTTAATTTGTTCACAGCTCTTTAAAAATCCCCAAAGTCTCTGCCGTAAAAGAAGGATATAACTACCACTACACCACTCGAATGTTTTATTCCCTCGCCGGACCACAACATAGAATTCATAGTCACCTCATATAAGATCACCTCCATGCTTAATTAGGAATCTAAATTAACCTGTTTTAAATGAAGAAAAGGAAGATGGGAAGGGTATTCATGATAATACAGTTATATATTTTGTTAAGTTATCGTATAAATCTCGCTTAGTTACAAATATGAATTTAATCAGTCGATAGCCATGAAATATCGCCCTCTTGAGGGTTCCCATCAGCCAATATACATGTTTACGAATTCACTTTTGTATTAACACATTCTCCGTATCATTAGCCGATAAACACAGGCAAAGAAATCGTACACCCATAATCATTTCTGATTCTGAGGTCTTGGGTTCGAATTCCCGAAAAACAATCTATTCTTTGCTTATTTTGTATTTACCATGTTTACTTCTGGTCAGTTTCCTTGTGTTTTGAAATACCATGTATACAATTATATAGATACATTCGATTGCATGTTGATTTTGGGCACATTTATACCCCCCCCCCCCCCCCAAAAAAAAAAAAAGAAAAAAAAAAAGGGGAAGTGTTACAATTATTATATAAACTTGAAATATGCTTTTCTATCATTTGGGCGTTATAATTGTGTACGCTAATTCTACACTGGCAGTTCAATTCATACATCTATGTTCATGATAGAAGCGGTGGTGTACCGTGATTGAATCGATTGGGGCACACGAATTATTGGGGAGCACACTCTATGTAGTTCTTTATTTTGACAAGTCCTTTCCCCTTATATGGGGGGGGGGGGGGGGGGGGGGTGCCACGTGCCCCCATGCCCCAGGGTATGCACCACTGAATATATAGAAGCATTAAAGAGGTCAGCGAACTCTCCGACTACGGTCCAATATTCATTGTACAGCCACAAGTTTTGATTTTGAGAGCGTTTCTTGCGGTAATTGAGATATTCCCTCACTCTAAAAGCAAATATTGACAAATACATCAAAATCCATAATGTCAAGCGTAAAATATTGGCGCGAAAGGTTTTTAGCATATTGAATTTGGCATTTTTGAGGGTTGGTGTTATTTAGTGATAAAGACGCTGCTCAGAAACAGTCATGGCTTAGTCCCATTGCACCGTTTCTCCTTCCGTTTCCTATCCGACCAAAAATGTGGCAAAACGGTCAGTATCTAGCAAATGTTGAACTTTCATGACGTTTCGTGTCACGCGGAACGGGGCCGAATTAAAACTATCCTAGTCCAATCCGAACTTGGTCCGCACCATTTCGTTTCCTGCCAGTATCTGCTCGTACCTTCCGGATGTCGAACGGATAGGAAACGGAAGGAGAAACTGTACAGTGGGACTAGACCATTAGCGTGGGGTCTCTGATAGTGAAGACGATCGTCGGATGGGTGTCCTGGTGCCTCGGGAAAAGCAGCCGGCCATAGAGTGCAATTCTTTGGGCCTATTTTCCCCGGGCGACGCTATGAATTTCCCGCGCTCGCTTTATGGTGCTCTCTTTATGGGCCCGATAGCAAGGATCAGTATAGCCTATGCCTATATTATAATACTAATAATATTGGTGGCTACTTATATAAGGCGGCTTCGATGGTACCATGTGTTTGTACACCCAAGGTTTAAGTTATTGGCCACTCCAATAAAATCTCTTAGTATCCGAGGCTCATTATGTGTCGCGACTTGAGAGAAAGTGGGCTGGTCAGAGAGCGCAATTTGTTGACCCCATTTTCCCGGGCGATATTGCTTTGGTTTTTCTCGCGTGTGTGGCGCTCGCTTTATCGGCTGGTCGGCTGCTACCAAAGACCAAGTTAGCTTTTAGCTATAAGCGGCTTCACTGATACCATGTGATTGTGCTAATGCTGAATACAACACTATTCCTACTCAGGTCTGGAGTTAGATAATTGGAAGCCCCTGGTACCCCCCCCCCCCCCCCCCGGCCCCCCACCCACCCTCATCACATTCTATAGGCACATTATGACATAGTATCTCCATGGATTTTAACTGATGTAAACGGGTTTAAAAGGATCTAGTAACTTTGTTGACATGTGGCAAAAAGTGATGACTGGTTGATAAAATGTGTATCAAAATTTTGTGATCTGATATGTCCACTAGGTATTCACACTTAATGGATGTTATAATGAGCGAAAATGCAAAGTGATGTTCGCTAACCCATGCATTGCTCTGACTTTGTACACAGTTATGACTATCCAGTGGATAGTTAAAAATCAAAACACTTCAATCGTAAATATCTTTATAACGAAAGGGAAATTCGAAAAAACTCAAACCTGTTTCATAATTCTATTGGTAAAACGAATACAACAAGTTTTTGTGGATTTGGACCGTGTTACTAGATTCCTTTAAGCATGTTTAAGGGGTTAATATTGAAGGACTATTATACATCACGTGTATAATTAGAGTAGTGAGATTTCTGCACTGACCATCCATGCCAGGTGATGGCTGGAGATCTTAAATTTGAAGATCGAGTTACGCTGCAAAAAAGCTTTAAACACCAGTTGATAAAAAAATTAAGTTAAAACACGATTGTATGATTATAATGATTAATTTCAAATGAGACTTTGCTTTTTTTAAAGTCTTAATTATTTAGGTAAGCCTCTTCAGTGATATTAGCTCTGTTCTCCCAGAGGGAGCTGCATCTAATATTAAATTTTTTACCTCGGCCATCGGATACGCAACCTCAATTTATTGTGCACTCTCTCCACTTCCTGGGGGATGATACCAGCAGGAGCTTCTTTTTATAGTGCACTCATGCTTCACACACTCTCGTTCATGCCAAGTTTTAATTAAGAGTAGTGTCATTTTATCAATATACTGTTTAAATTTCAGCAGAAATCTAAAATCTACAAAATGGAGATATTGCGTTTTGCGTTCGTATAGAACGTTAGGCTTTATTGCTGGACCATTAATTGGTTTGACCATCGACGCAGGTGGCGTGTCATCATGAAAGTCACGACCTGTCAGCCATGACGGAACCGCACCAAGGGAGCATGGACGTTATACGGACAAACGTTTTCATTAAAAGAGGGTTGAATAACATAATTCTGTTTTCTTTTGTTTTTACAAAATATTAGCTGATTCTGCTCGAAATGGGCGGAAATATCACAGTGTAAGCTGATTTTGCCCGAAAACAGGCATACAAATGTTATGGTTCGGGAAGAATATGAGTTGATTTTTGCCCGGATATTGGTACTCTACAAATCTTGAGGGTAAGACGGGGGAAGGGGGAGGGGGGGGGGGGGGGGGGCAGTTTACGGTATATTGGTTTTCTGCTTTGAACTTTTGACACATGTTAACATAATTGTGTATAACTTGTATCAGGAGATATCTTTGTAGTACGATAATATACTTTAAGATTGCACAAAACATCCTTAAGGGATCTAGTAACATTGTCAAAATCCTCAAATCATACTTGTCTTGGAACTCTAGCGGTTCTCTCATATCTTAGAAGCATGGGACAAGTTTTGGTTTTTCGAGTGTCCCTTTCGTTAAAGACATATTTGCGATTAAAGTGTTCAGATTTTCAACTATCCACCGGATAGTCATAACCGTGTACATATTCAATGCAATGAGTTAGTGAATATAACTTTGCATTTTCGCTCATTACGCGACCATATAACATCAATTTATTGAACGTGACAGTTTCACACATTACTCAATCCGATTGTCAGTGTCAGTGGACATATACACAACAATACACATTGTATCAACCATGCATTCATCACTTTTTGTACATGTCAACAAAGTTACTAGATCCCTTTAAATATATCAATGGACCGCTTTCAGATTGTTTCGAGTAAATAATTCAAAGACGGTCACCTTCACTCACACGACTGTATAAAGTATAATAATAATACCGTTTATTAGTACGAATAGCATCATTCGTTCCTCGTTAATCTATAATCAGCATGAGATAGATGTCTTGTACTGTGAAAGCCCTGTAATAAGTCGTTATCCGCTTTATATCCTTGAAAACTGAGAGTGCAACATTAATGATATGGAGGATATTTACTAACGTATTACATACGATAATATTAGTGTGCATTTTATCAACCCTATACACGAGATTAAAGTTCGTACGAAGGAACAGATTAACCCGTTGCCTTTATGGGAGCCTGGTGGGTTGCATAGATTTAGTAGGGAACAGGTTAACACAGAGAAGCGACCTTTTATCGCCATCCAAAGTGTAGCGATGACGATAGAATCAAATGTGACCACCAATCCATTCCTTCCAGCCGCCATTCGGAGACGAGACGGCGTTGTCTATTCAAAGTGTGGATGTTTCCCTCCTCTCCTCTCTCGGATATCTCTCTCTCTCTTCCGTATGTTCCTCCCTTCGTTCTTACTTTTATCTCTTTTTATCTCTCTTTTAATTGTTCTTTATTCCTTCCCTAGCTATTTTCTTGTCCCCTCTTTCGCTTTCTTTTCCCCCACTTTCCCTCTCCCCTCCCACTCCCATCTCCCCCACTCCCCTCTCCCCGTCTCTCTCATTTTTTCTATTCCATTTGCAAAATTCCGAAGCACAATGGTTCTGATGAATGACGAAACAAAAGGAAAGCTCCAATTTGAGACGAAAGCAGACAGTGGCGTAGCGTGGTCGGACAGGTTGGTGGGTGTGAGGGGGGGGGGGAGGGGTGGGGCTCGCCAATTATTGGGGGTCACACCTTATGTATTTCTTTATCTGATCGGAGATGTATCCCTCATGTTTTGTATAATTGTTTTTGTCAAATAATTTGTGGGGTGTGGGTTAAGGGGGATGGGGGGGGGGGGGCACTTGCCCCCCCCCCCCCTCGTGCCCTCCGTAGCTACACCACTGAGAGCAGGTATATAGCGTGCAGAAAGGCGGAAATAGATAATAGCGCTTCAGTCCCAATTACTCCGAGAGGCGGATGACAAGACGTCGCATGAAAGAAATATGTCAAGATGCCTACCTCATTCAAAAGTATCCTCATATTCCCATTCTGTCCGGAAGAAATATGTGTCAGGCCTTGTATCAGGAACGGGAACGGGAGCCATGGGCGTCGATACTTATACGTAATACCTATTCATCCGCGGGGGGGGGGGGGGGGGGAATGAATAGATCATCCTCCCCTGATGAATAGGTATCAATGACAGATCTACGCCCATGATGGGAACCTTCGGTTTTTTTTATTTATTATTTAAATGGTCCGAATTGTTCCTAGATTGGAACCAAAGGCGAGACCGGAACAAAATTGTACAATTACTGATGCGTATTCAGCATATTGCTTAAAGTGATCCGTGTAAAGTGTCAGATATTGCACAAACTGACATTTGAGACTTCAATCCTATATCAATATCATTGTAAAATAGAATTGAAAGATTTGCGAAAGTTTGAAAGAAAACGAACACTGTTTACCTAGTGAAAAAAACGAATATTGAGTTCATATTATATCACCGAATACTGATGGTCTGTTGTAAATTTGTCGCAGTAATAATCATCCGTTTGATCTTGACGATATCCGCACCCGTGTATACAGCTACAGACGGTACGGAATTCATGGAATTTGCGCACGCTAGGCTCAAAGTTCAGTGGGTCGGGAAAATTTCCCACGCGCGCTGGCAGGACGTGTTCAGCGACGACAATTGTACTTTTTATCAAAACCGTTAGCTAACGCTTTTGAAATACTGATTTTCAATGATAATTATCTTCATACTAAAGGGACATTTGAAAAAATCGAACCCTATTTTATTCTTCTCTTACCATAAGCTAAACAACACAGCAGAAGAGAAACGAGGAAGCTCCAAGTATTTTTCGTGGAGATAGACACTTTACCTGGATCACTTTAAGGTAGCGTTTTGGTAATAATATATACGAGTTGTATCTCGTGCAATATAGATCCGCTGTCACTATATTTGTTAAGGTATCATCTCGATATTGATAATGCGAGTTTTACAGCTCAATTGTCACTATCTATCCAAGTATAGTTGACCTTCCGAATGAGTGAATGGAGAACATGACCAATACAATGACACAGATCAAACGACGATAAATCTGAGATGCGAGACGTAGAGAAGAATGTTCTCAATATCTTCAATAATGAAAAAAGATACATGTGGGAAAAGAAGTATGACGTATATTTGCCTTCCAATGGATTAACAACTAGGTCAACATATAAAAGGCAATTTTAGTGAAGTGGCGTTTCACAGACAAAGCCTTTATTTCTTAAGTTTATCTCTGTATAGAAGAAATCTAAGGCGAAATTACGTTATTCAAAGATCGAAAATAGCAGACAAGCTGAGTACCACATTCGTGTAATGCCACATTTTGTACAACACGATTTCCGCAAGATAATTATTAGGGCACAAGGAAGTTCAACCTGTAACCCAAAAGAAAAAATGTAATAAATATGTTCCCCTGGCGTCGCGTAACTGAGGACCATTGATTGGCCTATGATGATGTTGATGTATAATTATAGCGCATTATTGTCATCTGAATATTACAAAAATGATATACTACCCTCTAGGCTTACATTCACTATATACAGCAAGTTAAAAAGGAAGAAATTTGCCCAACTCTTTGTAAAACACGGATATTTTTGATAAATGTTATGAACAGAAAAGAAAATGGAAACTGATACATATAAGAATGTAACAAGGAATGCCAACAAAAATTAAAAAGAGCATGTATCAAAAGAGTGAGGAGAATTAAACAGTATGAGAAGACTTTAATGCTACACATGAAAGAGGAGTGCCATTGTATACCTTTGTATCAATTTTATTTTCGTAAAATAAAAACAGAGTACGTAACAAGTCCAGAAACATGATGCAATATCCAAGGACTGGACTCTAGTGTCATTACCCAATCATTGAAATGGAAAGAAAGCTGCTAACAAAGGTAAAATGATCATCTAAAACCTTGGCGGAGAGAGATAGTGAGGGAGAGGGGGAGGGGGGGGGGGGGGGGGGTGGGGGGGGGAGGTTATAAAGAGTGACTAAGGGGAAAACGCTAATATGTTTTTTTCCCCCGAAAATAAATGTTCCTTGAATTTAGAACGAGAGAAAGCGTGATGTGTGTATAATATCCACATGTTCAACATAATTATTATAGTACTTTAGTTACATTGACATTTCTCTTTTTATCAGACAGCAATTATAAGATGGAAGGGGAGGGGGGGGGGGGGGGGGGGGTGGCGATCGAGTAACCGAGGGAGGAAAAACAATATTTTTCAGAAAGAAATGTATGTCGAACTGCGGAGGACAAGAAACGTGATGAGTGTATATCAAGTTTACCGTACAGCATAATAATACTAGGTATTTCTTACAATTGTCAACAAAAAGAATATTTGAAAATGACGTTGATTGACGCAAGGAAACAAGGTAATAAATATTTCATTATTCGATCATTGTAGTAAAACAAAAAAAGAATTGGCACTATAAATGACGGAATATATATACATCGATCAACAAACAAAATATTGATTATTTAACTTCTATGACGGTTTGCAAACTTTGTGAATTTGTATTTGACTTTTAAGCACATTCATAGTACTGAAAAACCTTGACTTGCTTTAAGTGAAGATGTGAAAAAGAAATTGTACGATACAACTTTTAAAACTGTTTTTTGCATTTGTATATTACAAGCATAAGAATATATAAATTAAATAAAAAAGTCTTGCAGGAAATTACAAGAAAATACAAGAACAAAACTATAACTAAGATACTATAGTTTAACAGAAAAGAAACTAAAGGGATGATGTATGACACAAGGTCTCGAGTTTCATTACAACGATCATTAAAGTGAAAGTAAGAGTTCGAAAGTAGGGAAACACAAATTATTGATCACGTAATCTGCAACCTTGCCTTCAGAAAAAGAGGGAAAATGTAAAAAATATGACGCAAATGAAACCATTACATGTCTTACATAAATATGTAGTAGGAATTCTAGGAAGTGATCAATAACGTTATCAATAACACATGATAAACGAGGGAAAACCCCACAAAGAAGAATAGTTTATATGATATGATATATTAAATGCTTGAGTTTCGACATCCTATCATTAAAGTTAAACGAATATTGCAATGGAGATGGACAATTTGAGGATATGAGGATTGAATTTCGATCACTAAAATATTCAATCGCTATAATAAAAAGATAGAGGAGCAATTTTAAACGTTCATTAAACAAATCACTCACAAAATCCCGATGGTAATTTGTAATAAATCATAAACAGGACATATAAGAGAAGAGAACATTACTATACACTTTTAATAAATCAGTGGCCTGAAGATATTAAGAAAAAGAAGAAGAATGTAAACAAATCTAACACAAACGAAAACATTACAGGCCTAACTAATGTATATGTAGAGGAAGTTTAAACGTTATCAGTAACACCAAGACAAGCGAACAAAAATCGAAGGTCAATATTAGATATTACCTTTAAAGGGGTAGTTTAGTTTTGGTAGAGAGGGCGCTGCACATCACAATTTTTTTGTGAGGTAATGAAAAACCGAGTGTCGAATTTGAGAGAACATGTAATTTTAATGGCAGAACAAACTTTATTTGGTCAAAATCGACCCAGAAACAGCTGAAATATCAATAAATATATCTGATCTTATAATTATTTGGGGCCCAAATAATTAGATGATTTAAAAAAAAAAAAAAAAAAATGCTTGCACTTTTTCAAAAATTTTCAAAAGCGTTTTTTAAATAGTTGTTGATGATCTCTCTATTTAATCATTATTTCAATAAAACATCACATGCATTATTTTGTATGAAAAATGGTTGAAACCAATGCCTTTTCAGAAAGCGCCCTCTTGTGTTTTAATGACTCTTTTTGAATGATAACAGGCTTTTTACTTATTTTGTATACCTTTCGAGCATGGTGGAGTTATAACTATTAGTTTATAATGTTACTGTCCAGGTTTGGTTACTAAAGTTCAGCCTTACCAAAACTGTACTACCCCTTTAAGGTACAAAATATACAATACTAGTTAGCGAGAATTGACATTACCTCATTAAAGTGAAACGAATAAATTGGCGCACAGAGATGGATATATGAACATTGGTTTCTCAAATATTCGATCGTTATAATGCAAAGAAGAAATAGGAGATAGCTGGTATAAACTTTTGGTTTAGTGAGCGCTTCAAAAGATTTTCGAGGTACAGGAAAACTAAGTGTAACAATTGCAAGAATTAATGAGTATCAACACAAAACAAAGCTTGTTTTTATCTAAACCAGTGCAGAATTTACTTAAATACCCTCATATATTGATTTTAGTCGATAACTTCTATAAACTTCTATAAAAACCAACATATTCGTAAATAAATACAAAAGATTTGTTTCTGATACTTTTTCTATTGAATTATATTTTAGAATGAGGGTCACATTTACTATTAAATTTGTAAAGAAAATTATTTGAATCTTTCTGGTGTATGCAAAGAGCGCCCTTTAGGTAGTCATGTTAACGTCCGTTATCTATTGAAAGCAGGCTTGTATATTAAAATGAGACATTAATTTTAAGCATGATAAACACATTAAAACAATTATTTCCCTTTAATGAAAAGTGATCACTCAAATCCCCCGATCGTAATTTGCAATAAGTCATACACAAGGACGTGCAAGAACAAAGAACACTTACGGATGGATTCCTTAAAACCTTGAAGATCTCCCCTGTGAGGTTGAACATTGACGAATGACGTTCGAGTATGATTTGTTTTTATTTCTAGCACCTATTTAGATTTGTTTACAGTTTTATTTTGTTAACTTCTGCCTAGTTCCGGTCTCTCCCGGGCTTTTCTTCCGTTTCAAATAGCCATTATCTCTTAACGTGCCAGGGATTTAATGCTCTATGGCATTTGTGTGCATTGTAACTCGCAAAAATGCTTGACACGTAAGGAGTTAAGAGTATTGGTGAACGTTTGTGTGCATACAACAATAGTTTAATGTTCAAGTCACATATCAGTTTAGAGGGATCTCGTTACATTGTTAAAATCCCCAAAATGTACTTGGAACAATAGCGGTTCTCACATACCTCATTGTATTCTTATCACCAATAGAAGTTTGGAACAGCTTTCGGTTTTTCCAAATTTCTCTTCCGTTATAACGAAATGTATGATTGAAGTGTTCAGATGGATTTGAACTGTGTGCAAAGACAGTGCAATGTAATACCGAATATTACTTTGCATTTCGCTCATTGATCGGTCATTATGACATTCATTTGGAATTGTCACTCATCACTCAGTGGACATGTATGAGATCAAGGATATCTGAAAATTCCCCTTTTCTAAGTTTGTCAGATTTTGCACATGTCAACACAGTTACTAGATTGTCTTCGCTTGTCAAATAGCACTTGCAATTCGTGGGACAGGGTAACTAGTAGTTTTGGCTAAGCTACGAGAAAAACTGAAAAGAAAGACACGACGAAAGAACTGGCACGTGTTTGTAGAATGAGCATTAAATGCATACAAAAAATGACCACCGCACACAGAGCCGACTCGATCCTATCCGACTGGTCTTCAGTCAGGCTAGAACTCGGTTTCGCTCAGTCGTAGCCGAGTCAACATGTTGAATCGGTCTCGAATGATCTCCGATTGGCTCTTGACCGGCAAAACAAGAGTCCTGAGGCAACGTATACTTAGCTGAAACCAGTCGGATCGGGTCGAGTCGGCTCTGTGTGCGGAGGGCTTAACGCTTCCATATTATCGTCTTTAGCCATATCGTACTTTACTCTCAAAAACGTATTACAAGGTAATTCATTTTAAATAGACATGCATACACATATACTGCTACTGATATTTGCCACCGAAAATGAACAGCTTGGTCAGGTATCTTTGTGCAATGTAACCATCAAGTACATTCAAGTACCATCGGATATTCAAGTAACATCAGTTACCATCGGATACATTCAAGTAACATGAAGTTTATTTATGTATTTATTTATTTATTTATTTATTCAATTTATTTATTTATTCAAATATATTTATACAGGATAGCCTGATCTGCAAGGATACTGTTTTTCGTCAGGGTCCTGATATAACATCATACAATATAAATAATACAATAATACATTAATATGATAGATATAATAAATATACAAATATGTACAAATAGCATATGACCAGCAGATTCAAGATATACTTTTTAAGAATTTTTGACAATATTATATTTAAAAAAGCTTCAATTTATTTCAAATCATAAAAACACAATTAAGTTTCTATATACAAATACAATATAAATTTACTAACTTTTCACAAAAGAAAGAAAGAAAAAATATTGGGTACTCCAGCAAGCACCATCAAGACCATAGTCAATTATCGCTTTCTCGTCAATAACAGTATTAAACTTCCGAAGCGATCGTATATAATGGGCTAGACGAAATGTTCACATTACAAAATAATGGGTACTGGGTAGCATCCACCAAGAAAATGCTGGGACAAATCATGTGTGAAAAGTGCTCTGTGTGAGAATTAATCAAAGCCGATGACTTTACAATTAGTATGAAATGGAGAGTTGTAGAATTCCCGACAGAGGTTATTATCATGTCATGTATATGCCTATATGGTTCATCCTTGCCAATCCCCTATTAAATACTCATGCACTCTTTTATATTCTCCGTATCATTTCTTTTACACCCTTTTTATTATTTTGTTCATTTAATTTTTCATTTCTGTTTCTTCACATTCTTCATAAAAACAAATCTAAATATACAATATGTACATGAACTATTGTTATAACGGTTTACTAAAGAAATGTCTACTATAATTAAAAAGAAAACTATATCACATGAGAATGTAGGGCCAACTTAGAAGTGTTCAGAAGTATTATTTGTATTGATGTAAATTCATTACATACCCTCTCCTTCCCCCCCTCCCCATCTCTTACATGTTTTAAGCCCTCCGCATACAGAGTCGACTCGACCCGATCCGACTGGTTTTCAGTTAGGCTAGAGTCGAATTGGCCTCGAATGATCTCCGACTGGTTCTTTACCAGCAAAACAGGAGTCCTGAGGCAACGTATACTGAGCGGAACCGACTGAAAACCAGTCGGATCGGGTTGAGTCGGCTCTGTGTGCGGAGGGCTTTTTCACTTCCCTCCCCCCCCCCCCCCCCCCCCCTCTCTCTCTCTCTTTGTTTTCCCCTCTCTCGCTATCTCCCTTTTCACTTTCCTCTCTTTATTTTTTCTTTAAAACATTTTCTCTCAGTAAAATAAAGAACTATGGAACTAAAGATCTATGAGAATTATTCAGCCGGATGTCTATTATATCGATTTTTTACTTCTTAACCTATACCAAATACCTTTCCAATTGCAAATAATCTTTTAAATTTAAGAAGAGTAAACTACAACAATTCGTCATGTTTAATTACCTTAGGTATTAAAGCACTTTCTTGGAATTTCTTTCTACGTGACTATTTGAACGAACAATATATATCATAGTCTACACCATTATTTATTTACATGTTTGTTCATGTGAGCAAGTTAAATCGTCAGCCTCCATCATTAAACATTAAACATGCTCAGACAATGTGTAGACGACATTTAGCATAATAAATTATCGTGTCGTTTTAGCCGCAGATGCTCTGATGCAATCTTCGGAAGCGTTATTACACTGGTTAACATTGCTTTTTATGTACGTGCACTTCAGACCAAAAAAAGACTATATATTTCAATAACAATGGATTCCGACAAGCTAAACGTGCGTTTATGCATATTAACTGAAACTTCTGCTATACAACGTATAAAATGTTGAAATATGTTCCTTTTCTTTTACATAATTTCCCCTTTTTTTGTAACTTTCTCATGGTGATACGTTTATTACAAAATCATGGGATTTTCTAACACGTTTCCATGAATGCACACACAAACATAAAATTATTGCACGAACTTATTTCGATAAAAGGTCGCAAACGCTCAATATTGCATTCGTCAGTCGGTTTTTCTCTCATTAAGTGACATTCACGAACTTACTTTTTTGCCAAATCATATATAAATCGAAGTTTGGTCGCAAATTAAATAGAAAGTACCAAACCTTTTAACGTTACAATGGGTTTCCGACAAGTCAAACATGCTTGCGTGCACGTTCTAGCTGACTTCCTTCCGCTCCATGTGGTATATTGAATGTTCCTTTTCTTTAAAGCTATATTCACCCTCTTTCCTAATGTTCCACTTAATGTTGCTAACAATTTTCCCATAATGACACATATATTATTAAATCATGTCAATTGTGAACATATTTTCATGGTTGCACACAAGGACATCTCTTACATGTATAATTTCATGAACCGATGTCGATTTCTGGTCGCAAAATCACATTCATCAATATTTTTTTCCAAGAATTAGTCACATTCATGCATTGGCCACTTTTTGCAAAGTCATATAATATCTTCGAGAAGAAGAATCTGCCAGATTCGAAAGCTCGCGGCTTCATTGACTTACATTTTATTACACTTGCCTTTATAGTGGAAAAGCAGTTTTCAGCATTTTTTTTACATTCATATATCGATTTTTTGTCGCAAATTAAATATAGAGGTTATACCTTTTAGCATTTCAAGGGGTTTCTGACAACTCAACATTCGTGCACAATTTAGCTGACATGCCAATTTGCCCTCCGTAACCATGTAGAATTTTAAAGG
>JBAMJV010006416.1:0-125361 GCA_037951105.1 Echinarachnius parma | reverse complement strand
GCTGGTGGAGCTGGTTCGAATCTTCTTAGGTGGGCCATTTTGTGTACATTATTTTGGGAATTAAGTTCAATGTTTATCTTTATATTGTGATTAAATGTAAATAACACGTTACATTCATTTATGTTTTTGCTTTTTTTTTTCTTTTTGGATTTTTTTTCTTTTTTTTCTTTTTTCACTTGTCTGTGATTTATTTTTTGTGTCATATTTTTTCATGATTCTTGTTTCTCATAATAATTTTCTGTTTTCATCATCTTTTTAAATTCTTTTTTATCATTTTTTTCTTCTATTTTTCTTCTTTCTCTTTTTTTCTTCTCACTTGTCTGTGATTTATTTTAGTGATCTAAACATTCGGCGTTACACTGCGAGATAGGATTTTAACATGGCAAGGGTGCTATATTCTACTACTATTTGTGTAGCGCTTTTCTTTGTAGGGGCAGGGGCGAGTCCAGCATTCTGAGTTTAAGGGGGTGTGATAAATGCATTGGGCCGTATGCATAAAAACAAGCAATTGCTTGTGCTAGCCTTTTGCTTGAATCGGTATACACACAAACAAGCAATTGCTTGTAAGCAAAAGCTTTTGCTTACAAGCACAAGCAATTGCTTACGGCTCGTAAGCAAATGCTTACCAAACAAGCAATTGCTTAAAACCTTATGCATAAAACGAACCTTTTACTTGTCTTGATAAGCAATTGCTTGCGTTTTTTCAAGCACCTCCGGACCAGCTTGAGCTCTTGCTTACTCAGGGCATTCGCGTTTAAGGATCAAATTTTCATACTGTTTCAGGATGATAACAAGCTCCTTATTTCAGAGATTATGTTGTGATTTCATATTTAATCAAATTCCTGTTATTTTAGACTTTTTACGGCAATTTTTGTCCATCGATCTGCACAGAAACCCCCCTGATGCTCTGTGCTGTTTCTTCGCTATTTGCGTAAGTAAAAAATACTAACGCCAGGTCGGGCACGAAGCATTGTTGTCCTGCAGTGCGATGTTCGCACAACCGTAACGATCCTTTGTCCAACACGTAAGCAAATGCTTGACAGTGCAAGCAAAAGGTTTGAGCACAAGCAAAAGCCTGTGCATATGAATTCAAGCAATTGCTTGAACTTGATCTTTTGCTTGACAAGCTCTTGCTTGTGCTTAAAGCAATTGCTTATAAGCAATTGCTTGTCTTTATGCATACGGCCCATTATATATATACCAGTGTCATTCAGAATCGGAAGAAATTAAATATTTCGAATAGCCTTTTCTTGTATGACTGGATGTAAAGGTAATATTTTGTTAAAGGTGAAATATATAGTATAACAACAAAAAAGGAGGCATTCGTCCCCGTACCTTCCTGGATCTGACCGTGGTAATACGAACCTGACACACGACACGACACAATCAGGTTATATTTGTTAAAGGGGCCCTGCAACCCAAATGCATGTTGACCTCTGTTCATCTGTATTAGTGTACACATTCAATATTTGTAAACGGTTTGACCCAAATATGTTTTGTATATTTTTAAACATTTTATCATTTATTTGTCTTCATGTTGCTAAGCCCCACCTCCTAAAAAACCCTCCAGAGCAAATTCTATTGTTGACCTGCAGTGACATCATTTGTCAATCACTGGTCAGCACCATGAGATTAACAAAAGATGAAAGTACAAAAAGAACATCCACACAAAAGCATGCCCTGCATACCTCCATGCAATAGCTTAGCCAGTGCTTTTCTTCTGACATAGCAACAGCTATTGTAATTGAAGTTGTGTGAGTTGGTATTCTATTCAACCGTGTGATGCTATTGTGATTAGCCTAATCTTTTTATACTTTCATCTTTTGTTAATCTCATGGTAGCTGACCAGTGATTGACAAATGATGTCACTGCAGGTCAACAATAGAATTTGCTCTGGAGGGTTTTTTAGGAGGTGGGGCTTAGCAACATGAAGACAAATAAATGATAAAATGTTTAAAAATATACAAAACATATTTGGGTAAAACTGTTTACAAATATTGAATGTGTACACTAATACAGATGAACAGAGGTCAACATGCATTTGGGTTGCAGGGCCCCTTTAAGTTTGAATGAACACACGTTATCGTTCTTGCTTCATCACACATGATTTCTATGAAAGGTCAGGCAAGCATTGTCTGTTGTCAAGCGCGCTGATGTATACATGTATAGCTTTTGTTCAGTGGGTGGATGAATGATCTCGCAATGTTACATCTGGCATAAAGTGTTACCGAAGGAGCAGGTTGTCAGTGATAACGTCGAATTTAATGTCTGCATGGAACAATAACAATTTGTGTCGCACAAACAAAGCTTATTATACCGTTACAAACACCCCCATTTACCCTTTTCCTGAGTCTTTAATACCCAGGGAGCAAAGGGGGTTTTTCATACATGGAATGTTATAAAAGGTTTGGGCCCAGAATTGTCTTCTAGGACCTTGTAGAAGCACAACCTAGGTGGACAACCTCGCGAACTAGCTACTGGAAGGCCAGAAAACATATATTAAGGATTTTACCCCTAATGTACGTTAAAAGCGCCTTAAATCCTTGTATTTATGGTATTTTCATGATTACACCCAAACGCATGCTGCTATCATCGAATTGCTTCGAATATGTCTTTCATAGATAGTTTTACATCGTTTGATACCAGATTTGGCTATTTTACTTCCATTATTTTTTGTCACGTCCTTTTTATATGTCACGTGTCAGATATAGAATGTGAAATTTCACATACGCCTATTGACAAAAATATGTGGAAATGATGCAGATTATAGAATGAAACAAATATTTAGCTGTTAAACCCTATACATGTTCGATGACATTTAGTAAGATGGAAAAAAAACCAGGTAATTAGCAAAACAAAGGATAAAACAATACAAAATAAAAGAATTTGAAACAAAGAAATACATAATAATTACATGAAATAATTATAATGATAAAATGGATGTTATGATTTAGCGAACATATTAATGTATGACGATCGCGGTGCGTCGTTATGTTTATCACCAGTCATTGGATACATACTGCAATCGATCCAGCACACAAGAGTGCACATTTCTAACTCATATGGGAGTCTTCCAGCCTGACACCTTGTATATGAATACAGTGCTAATCAAGGACGTCGATTTCTTCTCGCCATTCTGGAGGGGGGGGGGGGGGGGGTGATTCGTCATTTTGACCATCTCTGGCGAGGGAGCGAAGCGACAACCCAGCAGCGTGCCCGGGTGTTATTGCTGGGGGGGGGGGGGGGCGGGGGGGTCAGCTATTTAGAAATTGGAAGATTATTAAGTGCACACTGCAAGCATCATGTTATGAGCTGGGCTTTTTCCAATATGAACTTAGGCCTGATAGATACATATATTGCAAGCATTCTAATGGAACCCTGAATAGCATCAGTCATGGGATACCCACATTGGGAAGCTTATTGGGGGTCCAGGGGGCGGAGCCCCCGGAAACTTTGGGATTTGTAATATCCAGATCTTCTTCTTTCGTATCCTACATGATCTACACTAATCTAGAATATTAAATATTTGGCCATGACTTTGCACATCGCAGGGCTGTCTCATTCGCAGCCACCAGATCTTCTTGACTACACTGTTCCTCAAGGTTAGGACATTGAAGGAGGTGTTGCATGGTTTGTGATGTGCCACAGTCGCAGTTAGTGTTGTCATCATCTGTATATCCCCACTTTTTCATGATGACTTTGCATCGACCAATCCCTGTGCGAAGTCGGTTGAGGGACTTCCATGTCTTCCAGTCTTGCTTGTGTCCTGGGGGTAACTGCTCCTTAGTAGGGAGAGGTAGCTTGTCATGGTGGCAGTTACTGCTGCGCCTCTCCTCCCAAAGCCTACGTCTGACCACCTGTGGGGATTCGGTCAGCGGTTGGACAGAGTGTAGGAAGCTTTTCCTTGATTTGAGCCGTTTCTGGGATGGTTGGATGTCATAACATGGATGGCGACTATCCTGACTTTGTCTGAGACGCTCCACGCTACTGGCTACTGACCGGCATATATCGGTTGGAACAATGCCGGACAGGACATACAGGCTGCTTACATTTGTCGGTTTTAGACAACCAGAGATTGCTCTGCAGCTATCGTTGAGAATTGGGTCAAGTTTCTTCGAGTGCGAGGATCTTTCCCAGACTGGGCACGCATACTCCGCAGCAGAATAACAAAGTGCAACAGCTGTTGCCCATAGTGTAGATGTACTGGCACTCCAAGAGGAGTTTGTCAGTTTCCGGAGGAGGTTGTTCCTGGTCCTCACTTTCCCTCTCACCTTTCCGATGTGCTGCTTGAATGAAAGTGTCCGATCCAGGGTAACGCCAAGGTACACTGGATGGTCGCAGTGGTCAAGGGGGGTACCATTCCATGTGAGTGATAGTTTCTTCCCAGCCGCGCGGTTGCGTAGATGGAATAAGCAGACCTGGGTCTTGGTAGGGTTTGCTTTCAGCTGGTTGCATGTCTATGTAGTATACTGTCAGGTTGTCTAGGGCTGATGTTAAGGTGCTCTCTATCTCATTGGTATCGCTGTTCTGAGTGGCAATGCCGAGATCGTCAGCATAGATGAAGCTCCTTGTGCCTGGAGAGACAGGTTGGTCATTCGTGTAGATGTTGAACAGGACTGGAGCGAAGCACTGCCCTGTGGGAGTCCATTCTTCTGTATCCTCCACCTGCTGCGCTTTCCGTTCAGCTCCACAAAGAAACGTCTGTTTCCTAGTAGCAGTTGGATGAGTTTGGTCAGATGAATGTCACTTGTCATCCTGTACAGCTTATTGAGGAGTAATCGATGGTTCACTGTGTTATAGGCAGCCGTAAGGTCTAAAATATCCAGACAATTTATAAAGATGTTGTCTATATGTATTATAGAGTTAAATATTTGTTAGTTAATTGGCTTTTGAATTAGCTGTTTAGAGATTGGAAGATTATTAAGTGCACATTGCAAGCATCCTGGTATGATGAGGGCACTGTCCAAATATGGATGAACTTTAGCCTGATAGATAAATACTGTTGATTGCAATCATCCTGATGGAACCCTACATAGAATAAGTCAAGGGATACCCACATTGGAAAGCTGAATGGGGGTCCAGGGGGCGAAGCGCTACTGACTTTGCCGCTTCATTTACTTTCCCTTATCTTTCCCTACAGGCTACACCTACAAAATATTTACACTAATTGCTGACGTCTTCTGTATTAGTTCCATGTTAATATTGGCAAAATACGTAACACTAATACAAACAAGTATATCGGTGAATTGTTGTCAGATACATCATTAAACTGTTATTAGTAAGTAAATCCCTTTATTAAATGGTTCATATTGTATTATATTCTGTATTTAGGTAGATTGTATACCTGTACTCTATAATCAATATACACAAATGTATATGTCCTCATTGTACAATATGTACATTTCATTATAAAACCTATTTTACGATTTTTACCTCTATTATAATGATTTAGTAAAATCAGATACCAATAATACACTATTATGAACTCATAGTCGTAATGTATTTTATTGTTTTCACATGTTTATGTTTTTTTATTATTCTATTGTTTTCGTTTATCATTTCAAAAACTTAAACAAATTAAATTGAATGCCATTTGAAGAACTTCAAGTACAAATTGTGTAACATTTTAAATATCTTGAGCATTTTAATGCGTTTTTGTATATAACTGAACGTGCAATTTCAAGTCGTTTGTATAACACGTGACTTCAAATGACACGTGACATATTAACCAAAGAAATTATGCAGTCAAATTTGGTATCAAAAGATGCACACGACTCTACAGAATACAAATCTGAAGCGATCTGATGATATCATAATGCTTTGGAGTGTAATTTCGTAAATATCACAGACAAACCTTCATGAACCCTAAGAATTTAATGCGCTATTAACGTACATTATGGGTTAAATCGTTTGTACGCGTTTTGTGAACTTCCAGTAGCTAGATCGCGAGGTTGTCCACCTAGGTTGTGATCCTAGAAGGTCCTAGAAGACATTTCTGGTGAACAACCTTTTATAACATTCCATGTATGATATCCTAAAAAATGGGGTGTTTGCTCCCTGGGTATTAAACCGAACAACAGGAAACCATTGTATTATTATTAAAACAATAAACACACATGCATCAAGGCTACCAGTGGCTGAATTAATGCAACCCAGAGAGGTGTAGGGTGGTAAACGTTTACTTGACGAACGGGGGAGGGGGGGGGGGGGGGGGCAAGAACGTTGATATTAGTGATCATGTAGGCACTGGCGTAAATCTGTCCGGAAAACACAATGCATTGGGGGGTCGAGCAATTGTTCACAAACGGTTTGTGAACAATTGCTCGACCCCCCAATGCATTGTGCTTCCGAACTGTGCTTTACGCCAGTGCATGTAGGCGTATATTGAACGCTTTACTGTGATTGTCTGCATTTAAGATATCATATACCTTCATTACTAATTACGTTCCTATGAGTTGATTCATCTGTTTGAATCTTCCCTAACGGGGACAGGAGCTTCGTGGGGTGGGATCCCCTGTACACACCCCACATCAAATACAGTCACATTGTCTATTTTGGCGGCGTTTTCATAGGATTCACCTTCATTATTATTCTCATGAATATTCAATTATTCATTACCACCATTTGCATTCTTGAATAATGTCTCCCTTTCGGTGTTTGAGAGCGCTCTTTAAACACAAAACATCGATACGTGCTTCACAGCGGGTTTCTACGGTAGTTGTTGATGATCTCGCTATTTAATCATTATTTCAATAAAACATCACATGCATAATTTTGTATAAAAAATGGTTGAAACCAATGCCTTTTTAGAAAGCGCCCTCTTGTGTTTTAATGGCTCTTTTTTATAATGATAACGGGCTTTTTACTTAGTCGTTTGTAATACTTTTCGAGCATGGTGGAGTTATAACTATTAGTTTATAATGTTACTGTCCAGGTTTGGTTACTAAAGTTCAGCCTTACCAAAACTGTACTACCCCCAAACAATAGAGAGCGCTGTGAATGTATTATTACGTATCAGAGAACACGCCTGTAGCCAGGATTTTTCAGGGGGGGGGGGGGGGGGGGGTGTCCGTCGCCAACAAAATTCGAGACCGATACCCTAGGTTAAGTGGTGTTATCGGGGGGGGGGGGGGGGGGGGTTCATTGGGTTAGATGGTTAGATGGCCGAGACCGATAACAAATGGACCGGTAAAAAGTGGCCCGAGACTGGTAAAAAGTGGACCCGAGACCGACAAAAAAATGGACCTTTCTGAATTTGGGGGGGGGGGGGGGGGGGGGGTGCGTACGCACCCAACGCACCCCTGGCTTTGGACATGGAGTATACATGTAGCTAACATGTCAATATGTAACTCAAAGAATCTAAACGAGGGTTGAAACGTTTATTGTTAACCAAAGTTAATCATCGCATTTAATATTCAGCACTGCAGAGGGAGTATATTACACGGAGTAGTAATTTATTCATGTATTTATTCAAAATATTTATACAGGATAACATGACCAGCAGGGATCATGTGTTGGACCAATGACATGTTTACAACGATTATATTCAAAAGGATAGTGCAGTTTTGGTCAAACAAAAATGTATAATCTAAAACGTAATCATTACAAAATAGCAGTTATAAGTCAATAATGCTTCGATGGTAGTAAAATAATTACATATAGACGGTAAACAGGGCTGTTTTTATTCAAAAGGCAGCCGTTAACACAATGGTGCATTCAAGAATCTTTAAGTTTCAACCACGTTTTATCGGAAAACTGTGAATGTGATGTTTGGATAAATGTTTATTCAATAGAGAGATCATAGATAACAGATTAATGAACATTTTGGTATGTTTTCACAAATGTGTAGGATTTTAAACATTTCTCAATTTTACTGAATAAATATTGGTCTCCCACATTTATTCAAATCTGATATACTTATTTCAGCTCGGCTGTTTCTGAAATAATTTTGATCAAACATAGTTTGTCCAGTCTTTAAAACTGTGTGCTGTTTCAAACTTTGCACAAAATTTCGTATTACTTCACAACAGAATTATTTATTGAAGCCCCGTCCTAACCAAAACTGAACTATCCCTTTAAACTACAGTTCCAAGTTGAATTGTATATATTTCCGATTGTGCTAAACCCCTCACAAACATTTCCGCAATTCAAGTTTGAGCGTTCATTACTCTCTCGTCCCTATTATCTGACATGAATTTGGAATCATTAAACAGCTTGTTCATCCCCTTAATGGCCCGGTCAGATATCAACGGACATCGGAAACGTATGCCCAACGAATAGACAATTTGAGAAATTAAATTATCCGGTGATGAAAGTCGTCTCCATTGCTTCATGTACAAAACATAGAACAACGTACATCACTGGAGAAGGAACGGACAAGAAACGTATAGAACGGATGGAAAATTTAGCTCTTCGTTTGACCTCCGTTTGCGCAATCCGTTGATATGTGACCGGGCTATTATACATTGATGCCCCATTTATAATGTTTACGCAATATGCCATGGAAGGTGAATTCCGGTGCAGTTTTGAACCTTACTTTTTTTTATTTGTACTTTTCAATCTGTATTTGCATTATACTAATGCAAAGTTCAGATCAAAACGTTTTTGTATGATCACCTTAACATCATTCATAACACATCCATTCTCCAAACAAAAGGAGAGTTCATCTTGACAATACGTGATTTCAGGTCTACTGCACTGTACATTCCATCATTACAAATGAGGTTTCAATGTAAAGAGGAATATAGCAGGCTTGACAATTATATCAAAGTCCAGTATGCAGTAACAAGACAGATATAAAAGCTCAAACATGAATAGGGGAATCACTATTTTCTATCATAAGAATTGCTTGTATGCATATTATGCAAATTAAACCTTTTTCCCCGGCTTCGATTTTGGAGGGACTTTTACTTTACAGACAAATCCCATAATGCAATTTTGTTTAGGTTACTCCCTCATCTATATTTTCTAAATTGACTGAACTATTACAATAATTGATCATCATACCGCCCTGGACAAAAACTGCTATGTAATACAGTATATTTGGCAAACGCTATATGTAAGTTTTCCTAGTAACTGAATTAATATCCGATGTAAATATTTTGCTATCTGCAATATTAAATTCAGTGCATGTATTAACTGCAAGAAGTCTAAATCTGCTATTATAAACCTAAACTACTTAACAAAAGCGAATCACTGCATTTCATGGAGCTTGACTTCATTGAAATATTATGAGAGACTTGGGTGTCCAATTAGATAAACATCTTGCAACGAATGCACATGTGAACTAGAAGGCCGACAAAGTCAGCATACCCACGCCTCCCATTAGCCCTGTTCTACCCCTTCGTCGGCCTCAACCCTGTTTTGCTTACCGCAGGCTAACCAGCGCGTTTTAGGCACGATTTGGTGAAAATGCCTAGGCCAGGGTGTAGGCCGCTTGCTTGCGGCGCGGCAGCCCCATGGCGAGGCAGTGTACAAAATTATTGACAATGAGACTGCACACTGTTTTACTTTTGTATAATCAATCCATTTTCCCCTATTTTCCTGATTCTAACCAGTCTAGATGTATTCAATATGTAAAAATGAACATCTGTTCATCTTCACATTAGTGTCGGGTCAATAATAATTATTAAATAAATAAATGTATTTTTCGGAAACTTACCAATTTCTTGGCGCTTCAAAGTTCAGATCAGCGTGTTGCAATTCAATTCCGTTCCGTATTAATTAACCCGGAATCGAAAGTACCGTACCATAACATATGGTACCGTGCGCGCGATTGGATTCAGCGAGGTTACCGTACCGCGCCTATAACGTGCAGATATTATTTAGGCACACACGTGCATTAAATACATACTCAAACTTCAAGGTTCCACAGAATTTGCAGGGGTCAACCAATCATCACCAAAATCTAATCGATTCTTCCATGTCACTATCCAAACATTCCCTAAAATTTGGTGCAAATCCGTTCACCCGTTCTCTAGTTATCTTGTACACAAACAAAAAAACAAAAAAAAAACAAACAAACAAACAAACAAACAAACAAACAAACATACGGAACCCTTTACATAACCCCCTGCCGATTTCATCGGCGTGGGTAACGAGGTTACCGTACCGCGCCTATAACGTGCAGATATTATTTAGGCACACACGTGCATTAAATACATACTCAAACTTCAAGGTTCCACAGAATTTGCAGGGGTCAACCAATCATCACCAAAATCTAATCGATTCTTCCATGTCACTATCCAAACATTCCCTGAAAATTTGGTGCAAATCCGTTCACCCGTTCTCTAGTTATCTTGTACACAAACAAACAAACAAACAAACAAACATACGGAACCCTTTACATAACCCCCTGCCGATTTCATCGGCGTGGGTAATAATGTTTGTAAATTTGCATCACTAGCATTGCACAAGATAGGCACGGTTCGGCCATATTTGTCAACAGAGGCAACCGAAAGACTTGTCCATGCACACGTGATGTCACGAATCGACTATTGTAATAGTGCTTTGTGCGGGCTTCCTGACTGGCAAATAAGGAAGTTGCAAATGGTTCAAAACTTGGCCGCTAGATTGGTTGTACGTGCCAAAAAGCACGATCATGTTACTCCCTGTGAAATTTGGGATACATTACAAAATAATGTCTCAACATTCTTGTGTTTGCAAGGTCGAGGTCCTGAGTACCTTTACAAATTTGTTAAAAGAATTATTGTCCTGCTAGCAATCTGCGCTCCCAGACCAAGTCTCTCTTAATATGTCCCATATTTGATACAATATTTTATGGGCCACGGTCATTTTCATTAGTAGCAGCAGGATTTTGGAATAATCTTTCTAAAAATATAAAACAATAAAGCTGATACTACTGAAAAGTTTAGGACCAATATAAAAACGCGCATATTTTCGAAATAATATGTTTTTGTTTTGTTGTGTACCACGTAATTCGTTCTTTCTCTCTGTCTCATATCCATTTCTGTATTTATCCTATCCCCCTTTTAATATGTTTATTTTCTGTATGCGCATAGAGAACTTTACCTTAATGTGATAAGCTCTATAGAAGAACTGTTTTTTAATCATTACCACGGTATTATTATGACTCTTGTAGATGAAACGCCGGCATCACATGTCCAATGCGTTATAGCTTATCTTCGGTCATTCAATTTGTAAACAAATATTGGTATGAACGATTATGCCTTTAGAAGCAGAATCTAATTACCCACTAGTATATTCATAGAGGGATTCCTACATGGGCGCTACATCTACCCTCCCTCAAGGGACATTTTGTCCCCAAGATTTGAATTATGTGCTCACATAACAAATAGGCAATTCCAACATTGACGTAACCACTAATTGTTTCAATTTGTTGGATTATTACAATTTTGTTATCAAGTTAAACCTTAACATTGAACTATTCAGAAATGCATTTTGTTACCAAAGAAAAATTTAAATCATTATTTAATTTGAATCATTTAACATTTAATACATTTTAAATTATTTTCACAGTATTAATATAATTGTAAACATCTAGCGTAAACCAACTGTAAACATTACTTTTCATTATATTTTCTTTCAGTGTTGGTGAGATCATTACTATAATTAATCAGATAAATATTATTTTCGGCAGGGTCAAAGTTCACATAGCTAATTCATATGCACAAATATATTATTCTCAAGATATGTCAAGAACGACTTGAAATAATGACATAATTTGTAATAATGGTATGCGTTTAGTAAATGACCTGATTCAGAGAATGTGGTATTAGGGTCAACGGTCAGTAGGTCTAATTATTGGAGTTTTTGCATTAATTTTGTTCTCACAATAATATTTAAGAATTAAAGTACATAGATAAAAGAAGAATCTCTCACAAATTGTGGGTCTCGGGTCAAAGGTCACTCGGATAACGAATAATGCAGAAACATTAATCTTATCACATCTACAATTATTCACACTAATCAAATTACT
The DNA here is from genome assembly GCA_037951105.1 of Echinarachnius parma. Classification (NCBI taxonomy): domain Eukaryota; kingdom Metazoa; phylum Echinodermata; class Echinoidea; order Clypeasteroida; family Echinarachniidae; genus Echinarachnius; species Echinarachnius parma. The sequence goes on along the minus strand of JBAMJV010006416.1, from coordinate 113,402 downwards.
TGCAGATATACAATGTGCAAATTATTATGTCAATTCTAGAAATTAGTTAAAAGGTCAAAGGTCAAAGTTCTAATTTGTAATTGTTGCCGTAATAAGGTTTCCATGTTTGATGGTTCCAAAAACTAAATTCCGAACTAGAGGAGCATATAAATAATGACTGGAATCCATTTCTAATCAAAAGAGGGCGCTATGCTGCGAATTGGTGTAGAAATTGTTGGCATGCGGACCATCATTAGAGAGCATCTGTGTTATCAGGGAAGTGGAAGTCTGGTATTATATTTAAACCGATTCATCTAGTTCTGTAATAATTCTAGATCACAAAATTAAAATGATATAATTCCATTCAACTCATCAATATCTCCCAAACATATAACATGTACAATTCAGTAGTCAGAGCGTTACCGGTATGATGTCATCATGCACAGATAATTTTACGATATGATATTTACATTAAGCATTACATTCTTTCTGAATTTGTAATTGGATGTTATATCTTGATGTCTATTACAAAGAATTAATGTGACAAATATGCAAAATGTTCTTGTAGTTCAGAGAGTTTACTTAATATCTGAACATGTAAAATACCAATGTCTTTTCAGGGGTATTACCACAAATATAGTTCATAGGAAATGTTTATTTCTTCCCCATTTTAAATATTTGGTAGAATGGCGTAAACAGATTTGGATTTTGTTGTGACAGACGCCGTCCCAGCGTCACGGCGTTACCTTAGAATTGCCCAGATATCAATAATGACTGGCATGAATATATACACATGTGTTGGCATCCACTTTTCAAATATAATACAGTGATTAAATGTGGTCAAATAATATTCAATGCAAACAAATCAACATAATAAAACAAATGATAATATAACAAGAGAGTGGCAAAATCTACCAATTAGTGCTCAATACGTCTCTGCTCCGTCTTTTTCAAACAAAAACAAAATCTATTGCAAAACGTTTCATACAGATATTCATAATTTAACAATTTAAGTGACATTGTTTACATGTGTCGATATTGCATAAAAATCATTTTGACTCGTAGATTTACGCATAGTAAATATACACATTTAGGAACATATTGTTCTATAGTGGTGGCGGCCGGGCGCTGTGCCAGCCCTGTGGCGGAAAATGTTATTTTAGGCCACTTTTTAAGCCGACTGGTTTAATATTATGGAATGAAGATAGTCTGATGTTGTATGGATGTGCCATATTCAACTTAATGACTACGAGAATATAATTCAAGTAAAATTAAACAATGTCCATTAACCCTAATAAGGGTGGGAGGGGGGGGGGGGGGCATTATGGCCCCCCACCCTCCGCGATTTGTTTTATTGCTCCGGAACGCGTAAGGATGACGCCCCGCTGCTTGGTGACTTTTTACTTTTGGGTCTTGCGCATCTTTTACATTTTTTTTGTTGAAAATCGGACCTACCGTTACGAAGTCACGTGACCTTTTGTCTATGTATGTCAGCCCGAAAATAGCTCAATTTCGTGATTTGTGTACAAAACATATGGAAATATCAGTTTCGTAAAAAGAGATATATCATTGGTTATTTGGTCTTGTTTACATTTTAGGTGTTTGTTTTGGTGTTCAAAATAGTTGAATTATAGTTAGAAATAAAATAAACAACAAAAACAATAAAATACATAAGTAAAAAACAACAAAGAAAGACATATGAGTACAGGATAAAGTTCAAGGTCCTACTACTGACATTCAAGGCTGTCCACGATTTGGCCCCTCAATATGTTGCTTCCTTGGTGGAAAAGAATCAGTCTCGTCCAGGGCTACTCTCGTGAGGTCTTCTTCTCCACGTCCCACGGACACGACTCCAGAAGTATGGTGATCGTGCCTTCTCTTCAGTTGCTCCACGCCCCTGGAACTCCCTCCCTCTTGTGCTTCGCAAAATTGACAAACTTGAAGGTTTCAATGCAGGCCTAAAAACATTTCTTTTCAAGCAATATGTGCAGTAAATTGAGTTTTTGGAGGAGCGGCGCCTTTGAATGTTTGAACAGATATATGGCGCCATACAAATGATGTGGATCATCATCATGGATTATATGATACATATACAATAAATGTAATAGACAATGATATTTGATACAAGTATACCCTAATAAAATCATACCCGATATACATTTTAAAATTGGTTTAAAATTCAAGTTATGATCATTGTCATTCAAGAAGACTTTTAATTTTTTTTTATAAAGAGTACAAATTTGAGAATATTCATCATGGACCTTCGGACTAATTACATGTACACATTACATTACACGTTACATAGTAAACCTTCTTGAAATGTCTTATTTTAGATAAAATGTTACCAATTATGCAATTTAATAGAATACAATACACACGGAAAAGGACATCTGAAGAAAAATTGTGGCTGACTCAAGAAACGATCATAAATAAATATCAATTTAGAAAGTATATGGTGGTGAACTGTACATGAGTTAGTTACTGAAGAGTCTCAAAAGGTGAAACAGCCTGTTTCTAAGAAAGTTATCTATACCTATAATATTATATAAATGTAAATGGACATATTTGCACTGGGAAAAAGATTCATAACAGCCAATTTTCGTTTCATAAAAGGTGAACTTATAACTTATAACGAGTGAACTTATTAATGTAGATTATTTATTATGTCGATTATTACAATTTTCAACAGAGAATGCCTACCCTATATGTTTTATATAAAGGGTTCCGGTCAAACATTTATTCAAGTACCCAGCTAGCCACCTGACGTTGGGCCGATGTCGGAATTTGGTTGCCGGATGTCGGCATATCGCCGTTGGCTCGAGGTTAAAATTTCCGCCAGCCCAACATCGTCACGACGTCAATTTTGTGATATATTTTCCGACAATGGCCCAACATCATCTCATAACATGATGTTGGGCCATTGTCGGAAAATGACCTTATGCCAATATATCACAAAAATGACGTCGTGACGATGTTGGGCTGGCGGACATTTTAACCTCGAGCCAACGGCGATATGCCGACATCCGGCAACCAAATTCCGACATCGGCCCAACGTCAGGTGGCTAGCTGGGTAACTGCAACTTATAAGTTATCAATGAAATTTTGATGCTCTTTGGTACATTTTCAAAAATGTGTAAGCTTTATAAATTGTTACATAAAATGATCAAATAAATGTGTGACCCACATTTATTCCAAACGGATTTAAATGGATATTTCAGCTATGAAAGTTCATCTGTATTGGTAGTATCTGAGGTAAATATTTGTATTGTGATCAAAAGTTTTAAAATAGATTTCGGATATTTCAGCTGTTTCTGAACCAGTTTTAATCAACCAAACGTTTCCCTTCTTTAAAATTTTGCACGCATGCAGATATTGTTCACTTTAGTTGACCCCTATCTACGTAATTTTGCGCCTTTTCCTTGAATCACGAACTTCTTTGGTGGGTAATTTGGTCGAAACTTGTTTTGCTTTTTTCTTCTAATTATTGTTTGTTGTTACACTTTTAAACATGGTGTTTACACTTTCTGTGTATTCATCGTTCGTAGCCGTTCCCCGTTTACGTTGATCGTTGTATTTCGTCTTTTGATCATGCATTCTCGCATACTCCTTGAGATATCGAACAAATTGTCCTCCTAAACCAACCATCCTTCTTTCTTGGGTGGGTACTTTGGCAGGAAATAAATTTGTTTCCCGACCCCCTGTTTGAGCACTTGCGGAGTCATCATCGTTCTCCGTCGTTCTTTGTTTAGGGTAATCGTTGCCTCTCGTGTCGTAATATTTGAAATTGCCTGCACACGGGAAGAGAAAAAACAATACATCATAGCACATGATAAGTCCCGCCCTAAACAATTCCTCATAATTTTAATTACAAACTTTCTACGCATAATGTGCTTGGAAAATAGTGGAATTCATGGTATACTATACGTAAATTGTGCGACAAAAATATCAATTAGTTTAAAGCTAGCTGAGCACGTCACGAAATGACCCAAATAAAACAAATCACACAAGAGATTATGCATGCCTGTATCGCACTGGTAATGAACTGGTGCATGTGGGTGAATGTACTGATTATGATTATGATTTGTGAAACAATATATTTAGTGTGAAATCTGTGTGAAAATTCTCAATCGAATGAGAGTAATGATATTAATCGTGTAAAGTGTTCCTTTTGTCATATATTTATTAGTCGACCATGAAATTATGGATACCGCTAATCTGCATACATACTTTACAAAACTATGATACACATATTAAGTCAAGACATAAACTTTAACAACTTTCTTTTAATGAAATAATAACAAGATGTTAAAGGGGACCTCTTTTTGTGTTTTAGTTTAAAAGTAGACTTTCCGAAAAAGTCTTTTAAAAATGGACTGTTTCATGCAATTATAGATGGTCTGAAATATTACTTTTTCACTCAAATAGAACCAAATTTCATGGGTTACAACAAATAATGGTCCTTAGCTTTGTTCTAGTAAAACAACGTTCTTGCAAGTGTCCAGCAAAGGTTTGTCGATTGCCAAACCTTGCTCTTACCAAGGTTTATCGATTGCCAAACCTTACTCTTTCCAACGTTTGTTGATCGCCAACCCTTTCTCTTTGAAAGGTTCGTCGATTGCCAAACCTTACTCTTTCCAAGGTTCGTCGATTGCCAAACCTTACTCTTTCCAAGGTTTGTCGATCGCCAAACCTTACTCTTACCAAGGTTTGTCGATCGCCAAACCTTGCTCTTTCAAAGGTTTGTCGGTTGCCAAACCTTGCTCTTTCCAAGGTCTGTCGATTGCCAAACCTTGCATTTTCAAAGGTTTGTCTATTGCCAAACCTTGCCTTTTCCAAGGTTTGTCGATCGCCAAACCTTACTTTTACCAGGGTTTGTTAATCGCCAAACCCTTTTCAGCAGCCAAAATTATTAAAATAAAAAAATAAATCCTGCAGACAAAGTTATGCATAATACAGTCAGACCTGTCTATAGCATCCAACCTGCCTATAGTGGCCACCAAAAGTGTTCCCCTGCAGACTAAAACAGTGTTGAGGAACATGTCTATAGAGGTCACCTGTCTACAGTGCATTGCCACTTGTATTGTCTCCCCTGGGTGGCCGTTATACACATTTCGGTTTTACTGTACATACCATGACCTGCATTTAGAGAGATCATATAGATCAACATTTGAAGAAAAAACATATCCTTGTGCCTCATTTCAAGTTCTTCAAAAACAAATCTTAAATTTACAGAAAAAAATTGCCTTACAATGAGCATCTATGTTTAGTAAAGTGTCAATTCCACAGCGCCATGGATATAGGCGCAAACCTAGCTCGATTACAGTAGGTGCCAAATTCAAGAGATCTTGATGAATGTCCCTGACAAACGTAGTCATTAATTGTGCCAGCATAGTGATGGTTATATGCATTAAGGTTTGGCGATCGACAAACCTTGGAGAGAGCAAGGTTTGGCGATCGACAAACCTTCTAAAGAGCAAGGTTTGGCAATCAACAAGCTTGGTAAGAACAAGGTTGGGCGATCGACAAACCTAGGAAAGAGCAAGGTTTGGCAATAGACAAGCTTGGTAAGAACAAGGTTGGGCGATCGACAAACCTAGGAAAGAGCAAGGTTTGGCAATAGACAAACATTTGAAAGAGCAAGGTTTGGCGATCGACAAACTTTGCTAAGGACAAGGTTTGGCGATCGACAAACCTTTGCTGGACACTTGCAAGAACGTTGTTCTACTACGACAAAGTAAGGACCATTATTTTCTGTAACCCATGGAATTTGGTTCTTTTTGAGTGAAAAGTTAAATTTTAGACCATCTAGAATTGCATGAAACTGTCCATCTTTTTACTTTTTCGGAAAGTCTACTTTTTCTTTTGAATGCTTCACATACTGATATACAATAATTATACAATTATATATACCATGTCTACGAAACTACGACTGTATATGTGTGGCACGGTTAAAGTGGTAGTTTATTTTTGGCAAGGTTGAGCTTTAGTAACCAAAACCTGCACAATAACATTACAAACTAATAGTTATTGCTCCACCATGCTCAAAATGTATATACAATTACAACCGACTACGTAAAATGTCTGTTATCATTCAAAAAGAGTCATTAAAACATAAAAGCGGCCATTTCTAAAAAACTTTGGTTTTAATCATTTTTCATACAAAATTATGAATAATGATTAAATAGATAGATCATCAACTATTTAAAAACCTCTTTTAAAAATTATCGAAAAAGTGAAGGCATCATTTCGAATAAATCTGGGCCCCAGATTTATTCCGATTTGATATATCTATTGATTTATTGATCTATTTATATTTCAGCCGTTTCTGAACCGATTTTTATCAAATAAAGTTAATCCTGCCTTTCAAGGGATAATTGAGTTTTGGTAGATGGATACCTTTAACAATTGCATAATTATTACATGGTATGGCTAGAGTTAATTTTAACTAACCCCAAAACTATTTTATATCATACCTTTTCCATAATGGAATCCAGATGTTCCACGTGTGCCCCAGCCAGAAGTTCTTCACACAGAGCCTGTATGAACCACGAACCATTCACACAGTCCCGCAGAGAATAATAACCTAATGTCATAAATAGAACAAGAGAAAGCTATTAGGTTTAATCCTAACCCTAATTTTAACTAAACTGAAAACAATTATATATATCCCACTTAATTTGTGCCAATTAATCTAAATGCAGTCTTTCCTGTTTGTAGTCAAGGTGACCATTCAACAACACTGTGTTTCTTGACAGGGGATCACAAATGTGGTTCTTTGGTGCACCCTGGGGCAATAATTTAACACAATCAATAGATATTATAACGGGAAGTTATATTATAAATAAATGTAATACACAATCAGACCGAATATAAACGTACCTTCTGATGTTGCACGGGCAATATAGAAGTCTGCATTGACTGGCACATTATCAGTTTCAGTCAGAGTAAGGATCACATCTCCACCTCCGTAATCTCCGTTGCATTGTGCACCTGCATTTGGTCCATCTGGTTCAAACCCAGTAGGCTGGGATGAAACGCTTGCCTGTTCCTGTGCACCTATTAATGAGTTTATTTCTTTTTCCTCGCCCTCGTTGTCTCCTTCGGTATCCCCTCTTCTTGCTACTCCATTTACTTCTTCGTATTCCTTCTTCACGATTTCATCTCCTTCTAATTCCCCCTTTCGTCTTCCTCTTTCACCTTCCTCTTTTTCCCCATCCTTCTGCTTCTCCCGCACCATCTCCTCTTCTTTCTCCTTCTTCCGTTCCTTCTGTAAGGGACATCTTTGCTAACGTGCTATCGACGGCCGTAGCCTTCTTTGTGATATTTTCTGGCCAAAAAAACAAAACGGATACAGCAATCTTTGTTATTGTTCAAAAATTATGTTAATGGGCGTATACGGGCACATTCTTTCCAGGAGGCTTAAGTACATTGCCTTTTACCGTTTTTCACCCGACAAGCAATACAAAAAATAAAACAAAACAAAAACAAAACAAAACAAAACAGATTCTCACCGCTTAGAGGCACGAAAATTATTAACTTGTTAGGAATTTGCTACCTATCTGGCTATCAGGCAATTTCAATACACCGGAATTAAAGATGATTTCAATTTCGTGGGCATTGGGCAATGTTGGGGTAGGGGGGAATTGGGAGAGAGGAAACAGGGGAGAGGGAGAGGGAGAGAGGAGGGGGAGAGAGGAGGGGGAGAGGGGAGGGACAGTTTAAGGATGAGAAGGGAGTTATAGTAACTCCTAAAGGCATGGATACGTAAGTATCGCCGGATAGCGTAAACGGATGCTGGACGGCCGAGATTAACATTTTCATTCCATTTATAGCCGTTCCTATGCGTTTCTTGTTGTTCCTTGTCAGTTGATGTTCGTTGTTCTATGCGGCGCAATGTTTTGTGCATAAAACAATTGTAACGACTATCACCAACGGATAATTTTATTTTGCAAATTTTTCTATTTGTCGGGCATCCGTTTACGTTATCCTTTGATATGTGACCGGGCCTTTAATGGGAGGGTGTAGCCATGTACAAACAGCGCAGCGTACCTCCTCGACAAGCCTGGAAGAACATGATCTTTGGCTTTCCAACAAGAGCTTTGCAATTGTCCCCAGAAAAGAGTTTCTTGATCTCCTCTTCGGTGACGACTTCTTTGTCGGTTCCTAAGATCCCTTCCCTGTTCCCATGGCTCATGAAGAGAAGGACGATTGAGGGGTGACATCTTTGGATTCTGTTCTTTATGAGATCTTTCAAACATGTCACGATCTCCTATGATATATATTAAGAAAATGAGAATACACTTTGCTATTTTGCCTCCAAAGAGAATCTATTCGATTTTAAAATCAGCATTGTCGATATGATACTTTTTTTCTAATTTTGATCTGCCAACATTCAAACTTCATAAATACATAGTCATGATAAATTGCTCCAACTGATGTTTTTAAATAGAATACATAGATGATCAATATAATTAAAGAGAACTACTAACATTGTCAAACTTAATATCGTCGAAACTTACTAAGAACTCGACCGAGCAGTTTTTATATACCTCGTTTTATTCGAATTTCCAATACAAACATGGAACTGGTTTCGGTTGTTCGAATTTCTCATTCTTTAAAATTATATTCATGATCAAAGTGTTCGGATTTTATAATTTAAACTACACAACGTCATTGCAATAGATATTGCATTTTCGCTCATTATGCGGTCATCTAACGATCATTTCCCAGGAATTCACACATCGCACATTACCCAGTCAACAATGATGATTATAAACACACACACACACTTTATCTAATCATGCTCCCATTTTAACAAAGCTGCTAGATCACGTTAAGCAACAGATGGAATCACGCATTATAAATTATCACTATTGCAAGTTTCCTATGATAAAATAATGTAAATTTGACTGCCTAAATCAATTAGGTATGTGAAAGGGAATACATTTCCTAGCGGCTTTACGAAATGACATAATAGTTATCATAGGCGCCGGAAGTGGGGGGGGGGGGGGGGGGGGGCAGGGGGGCGGCCGCCCCCACCCAATCCAAAAAGTGGGGGGGGGGGGGGGCAAAACGCAATTTTGCCCCCCCCCAAAAAAAGCCCCCCCTCCCAACAAAAATGAAAAAAAAAGAGTGGGAAAGACACAATCAAATGTATGAGCTAATAGTTATACATCAATTTTCAATTTTCCCTGCGCGCTTCGCGCGCGAACAGATTATCTCAGTTTGTTGTAAACATCTGATGAGAGCATAGACATTTTATTCTTTTTTTGTTTAACTCGGATTCTAAATTTCCTTCACAGGTATGGCATGAAGTGCACCAAATTGCACCATTTCAAGTATATAAATGCAAAATCTTCCCCTTGGGAGGGGGATACCTCTCCCAAACTCTCCCCCTCTGGCTCTGCCCAAGCCCTCGGTCGCTTCGTTCCCTCGGGATTAATTATTGGCTGTAGGCCATGTTGTTGGATCATACATGCGCCATATGGTTTATGTTGGAACTGTGTATGACACTAAATACAATATTTATGTATGAGTTTGGGTGCATATTTATTAGTGCGTCAATTATTTGTTTTCTTCGTGAAAAATATATCAAATCATAACACGCTTTCCCAGATACAGTTAATCTTAAGCCCGAATTTCCTTTCTAGGTATGCACCAGATTGCACAATTTCAAGTCCATAAATGCAAAATCTTTCTTACCGTGAGAGGGGGATACCCCCTCCCAAACCCTCCCCCTCCCTCCCTGCCCCAGCCCTCAGGCGCTTCGCTCCCTTGGGACTCATTATTGGCTGTGTGTTGTTGGATCATACATAATGTTGCATAATTATGGTTTATGTTGTTGTGTGTGTGTTTTGGGGTACATATTTATTAGTGTGTCAATTATTTGTTTTATACGTGAAAAATATATTACAACTTTCTGGTCGATCAAATCATATCACGCTTTCCCAAATACAGCCGAATTTCCTATCTAGGTATGCACCAGATTGCACAATTTCAAGTTTAAAAATGCAAAAGCTTCCTACCGTGGGACGGGGGACACCCCCTCCCACACCCTCCCCCAGCTCAGTGGCTTCGCTCCCTCGCAATGTCTCACTGACTCACTCTCACATCTGGCTCAAAGTTGGCAACCTAGAGTGTGGTTAGGCATGAGCCCCTACACACAAAAATTGTGAGCCCCCTTGGGGTTTTGCCCCCCCAATCCAAAACTGCTTCCGGCGCGCCTGATAGTTATTGAAAATTAAGAGCAAATTTAAATTCATTTCTATAGCAGATTACGAATATTTGTGCATTAATGAGAAAAGGTTTTGCCTCTGGGGCTTGTTACATGAAAGGGTCTTAGGTATGAACGTTGTCTGGCACGGAACGAGGGTGCAATATTATCTCCACGTTTCGCAAAGAGCTTCGATAGCCGCCGTTGGAAATTCAAAAGCTTTGGGGACCAAACGTGGATATATCTGCACCCCTGCTAATTCGCTAATGCCATCTTAATATTTCAAAGTGATGACAAAAATAACGTTATACAACCACTCTCATGGGAGCCGTCAGAATGTGTCTAGGAAACGCTTACATGGGCTTTCAGATTTTGTTCGACGATGGTGGTATATCCGATTTCCCCAAAGACATGCTCGGCATTTTTGACGTCGATTTCTGATCCCTTCCTCACCAGCCTGTCATCACAGAAATCGTTGTTATTTATGATGCATGCGATTCCCTTGTTGCGAATATTCATCCGGTAGGTCTAGGTATAAAACAATCGAAACTAATTTCATTAATCATTGTATATCGAAACAATTATGCTAACTGTCAAAATCGCACACAGTTCAAACAAATATTTTTCTTATCCAGTGTCAATATCATTTTCAGCTATATAAAAGACTGGTTACTGACATGAATTTTTTTTAAAATCGTTGTTTGAGAACCAAAAAAGTTGATCATTTGCATTGTTGTCTCTTGGTGACCCCTAAAAAAACGGAACGGGGCATTTCCCAAAATAAAGTAACACACTTATTATGTCCATCCGATAGGGTGTCTTTTCCAATGAAAAACGATACCAAGAACAGTCATTTTGGTCTTTTAGTTTTTGTTTTAGGGCGCTGTGAGTGACACAATGTCAGGTTCCCATTTTTGACAATTTTTAACAAGTCAGTGCCTGAAAAATCGGACTTACTGCCCGTCATAGTATCGACAAAATATGCCCATTCTCTCGGCACACAGCTGAATGCACACTAACAATGGAGCGCGTATTGCTCGTTGTTCGATGCCCGTAAGTGCGATTTATCAGACACTGACTTGATACAAATTGACAAAAATGGGAACCTGACATTATGTCACTCACAGCGCCCTAGAACAAAAACTGCACGACCAAAATGACTGTTCCTAGTATCGTTTTTCATTGGAAAAGACACCCTATCTGATGTACATAATCATTTTCAAACTATATTTTGGGAAGTGCCCCGTTCCGTTTTTTGGGGTCACCCTGTATACCTATTTCATTTTCTCTATGGTCGATTTACCTGGCACACATTGTTTTGTCTTGATCATCCTATTTGATGTTTTTTGATATTTTACTCCATTATTGTGTTTATGTGGTATACAAATTAGTACAAGTTCCATATTCATGTTACCAGGGACCATCAGTAACATAAGCTAGGCTTCCCGATGTTTCCTTTTCCATTTTAAAAATGTTGTATTACTATGTATTACAATTCATGATTGCTAACTTTGTTATTGTTGATAAAGAAATAAAATGCAATTAAGCAACAAATGGAATCACGCATTATAAATGATCACTATTGCAAGTTTCCTATGATAAAATAATGTAAATTTGACTGCCTAAAATCTAACCCTAGGTATGTGAAAGGGAATACATTTCCTAGCGGCTTTACGAAATGACATAATAGTTATCATAGGCGCCGGAAGTGGGGGGGGGGGGGGGGCAGGGGGGCGGCCGCCCACTCCAATCTAAAAAGTGTGGGGGGGGGGGCAAAACGCAATTTTGCCCCCCCCCAAAAGCCCCCCCCCCCCCTCCCAACAAAAATTTAAAAAAGAGTGGGAAAGACACAATCAAATGTATGAGCTAACGTTCAAAAACTAGTTATACATCCATTTTCAATTTTCCCTGCGCGCTTCGCGCGCGAACAGATTATCTCAATAATGTTGCCCCACTTCTCAATTCATGATTGCTAACTTTGTTATTGTTGATAAAGAAATAAAATGCAATTCATTTAATTGAAGTAAATAGTATTTTACCGTTACAGGGTCAAGCTGGTCTGGGTTCGGGTGGGCTTCCTTTATAGCATTCCGTGTATAATAACCTTGTCCATCCGGACAAATTTCTGCTTCAACTATAAACAATGACATGAAATAATTATGTGTAATCTGTCAATCGCTAATAATCAAATCGAATCCAATTAGTTGCAGGTAATTTACTTGACAATAGTTGTTGATATGCATATTAAAGATGAGTGCCAATGGTATATCTGGTAGAAGATTAGTCGGAGATTACAGGAAGATTTGACTTTGATGTCGACGCTATAATGCCTATAATCTTATTATAATTGGAACATCAATCCTTCAATTTTGGTTAGTAGTTCTGTAAACTGTTAGTCGAAAGTAACATTTTCGGGTGACAATAATCACAGACAATCACATGAAATAAAATATTCATGAGCACAATGGTAGTACACTCAAGTATTGGCCGACATGAGATTTGTGTATTGTTTTATCGGTAATTTCATCCGACAATAATGTTTTCGTGTCGCATCTTGTACTTTCTTCATGACTTTTACTTTTATAAATTCTACAATTACAAGTTTTGCTTACCACATCCAAAATATCCCTTTTCATCACCATGATCATTGCTAGGGAGAATCTTGTAATTGTGCTGTATGTAGAAAGGAGATACAATCAAACCAGTAACCTGCATTTAACGACCACCTACAAAAACAGTAGTATTCCATCCTCAAGAAGGAACCTCACATTAAACCATACTAAAGACCGGGTGTGTCACGCGAAGACTCGAAGTCGAACTTAACACTACGTAGGACTTACCAAGTATGGAAAGCCATTAGTTTCTTTGTACAATTGTTAAACGGGTTATTTAAACAGGCATTCAATTTCGATAAAAATCATTCATATTTTTTTTTTATCAAAGAGAGTTCAAGCTATTGATGTACATTTTGGATGAAATTTTTAAATATTCGCATTTGGGCTGGTGGATATGTTTAAATTCCGTAGCTACAAATGGCCTATCATAATTTTAAGTCCAACTTAGGATGTAAGATTGACGTGTGATGATTATATTAGAGTCCAATCAACCGCCTTGGGAGCGGTGGCACTACAGATGAATAACTATAATTATGCGTGTTTAAACTTAAAGTGTTCCATTAACTCATTTATCAAAAAAGTGATATTTTGCATTTCAATAATACACATATATCATAATATACTTCTGAACAATGTGTGATAGTCTCTCATGATCTAGAATGGGAAACTTAAAACATAACACATGTAAACACATTTTTACACACAACAAATTAAATGGCAGTAAATTTACTAATATTCCTCCAATAATACTACATTTACAAGAGGTACGATGTAAGAGGGATCTAGTAACTTTGTTTACATGTGCAAAAAGTGATGAATAGTTGATACAATGTTTATTGTTATTTGATATGTCCAATGGGTATTGTGTGAACATTTCAAGTAAAATGTATGTTATATAGCTGAGTAATGAGTAAAAATGCAAAATTATATTCACCAGCTTGTTACACTGACTTGTATACGGTTACGACTATCTAGTGGATAGTTTAACATCTATATAATTCATTAGTAAATATCTTCTTAATTGAAAAGGGAATTCGAAAAACCGAAACCTGTCCCATGCTTCTATTTAGAATATGAATGCAACAAAGTATGATAGAACTGCTAAAATACCAATTGGATTTTTAGGATTTGGACAATGTTACTAGATCCCTTTAATAGTTATACGTACCTTAGAAAATATCCATGTTCCATTTCTTCGCCATAAATAGGAGATGAGGGAAGACATGATGATGATCACGATCAAAATGGCCAAACAACCTCCGATGTATTTAGACCTGCTCACTGTGCGTGCACAAAAAGTAAAGACATTTCAAAATGTTTAATATTCTGTCACAACATGGCTTTTGTTATCAGCCCATTCCCGTTAGCATGTTAGGGTAAACCCCAGTTCTGCAACGTATTGTTACGCAATAGCCACAGAATAGCCCCGTTTCTTTGCATTCCACGCATATGTCAGTACGTGGCTCTCATGGCATGGCTTTTCGGTATAACGTGACTGAGTTATAAGTTTGCAGTATAAGTTTACAGTTATAAGTTTACAGTTTAAACTTTACAGTATGAAGCTACAACACTAAATGTGAGCATGTGTGTTTGTGTGTTTGTGTGTGTAGGACGATCTGTATTAGACATGTTATGGCCTAGTCCCACTGCACCATTTCTTCCTCCGTTTCCTACCCGTTTGACATCCGGAAGGTACTAGCAGGTCGTGTAAGGAAACGAAAGGATGCAGACCAAGATCGGAATGTCCAATTAATAAATAATAAAAAATAAATTTTAATTTGGCTCCATTTCGCATGTCCGCTTGTTCGACTGTGACCATTTCGTTGCTAGATACTGACCGTTTTGCCACATTTTGGTCGATATTCTGATTTAATCAGCCAAATGATCGTAATTACAGTGGTATTGTGTAGATCAATATCCAAACAGCTACAATGGACTTATTTATGGCATGTTAAATAGAATTCATAATTATAATACCTGGTTCGTGATCCACACTTCCCATTGTACTTGAATCTCCATGTGGGTTAACGGTTTGAACAACTCGAACAGATGATGGAGATGCCGCGCTAGGAACCCATGCTAAAGATCAAACATGTAGACAGAACAATATGTTTATATTTAAAGTATTTATTTGTATCCAAGTCGGACTTAAATTAGCGACTATATATTATTTTGGTCAAACTTCACTTAACCAAAACTTGCACTATTACAAACTAATAATTATAACTCCAACAAGGTATACACAAATACAAACGACTAAGTAAAAACCCTGTTCTCATTAAAACAGAGCCGTTACTATCTGAAGAGGGCGCTCTCTTAAAAACTCATTGGTTTTAGCCATTTTCATACAAAATTGTGCATTTGATGATTTTGTTAAAATGATGATTCAATAGAGATATTATCAACAACTATTTAAAAACCTTTTTTTCATAGTAGGCTATAAGCATTTTTTTTTAATATTCTAAAAATTCAAAATGTCCCCCGGCCAGTAGACTTTTGACAATGACAATGACAATGACAATGACAATGACAATGACAATGACAATGACAATGAATTTTATTCTCAATAACGGCCCCTCACGGGGGCATGGGAGAAATACAACAAGTGTATATATACATATATCAAATATAAACATGATAAAAAACAAACAAAATCTTTGGCAACAACTTTTAACTAGCACACACTAAGAAAACTTAGCCATAATAATACTGCAAAACCTTGATAAATTTTTTAACTGTTTAATATTTCTAACATTAAATAACTGGTACATCTTATACACATTTGGCCTCTTAAAATAATGACCTTTAACTAGCTGCTTCCGATCATTCTGAAATGCAGGGCACACTAAGACATAATGAAATTCATCCCCCTGATCTTGTAAGGAACACAAGCTGCAAATCTGCAACTCTTGCTCAGGCAAGTAGCGACCATTTGCTATTGGGAGTTTATGGAAAAGAAAGACTTATAAATGAAATAGCTTGAAATCAAATTTGACAACCATGAGAGCATTTAAAAGGGAATGATTCTCATTTTACATGTTTTATTCAATGAACTTTCAAATGGAATCAAAAGCAACCAATTAGTGTCAAGGGGCATTTCGAGAACTACCAATACTCAAATATACCTTTAACCTCAATTTAGTTTGCAAATCCTGAGATATTATCGATTGCTTGCATCGCATCGACACTCCAGTTTGTGTCAGTTTATGTGATGTGCATCGTATGACTCAATATACACAATTTTAATCAATGTCATAATATCGTTACTATTTCGTTACAAATATTTAAATGAACTAATTTTAGTTTCGTATATGATTTCACTTAGTAAAAAATTGAAAGAAAAGCTTTACAAAGTATAATACACGACCCAATTGATAATGCTTTATTACGTTGGCAGGTTGGGAGTCGTGTTGCTAACCCTCCATCAGGCAGACATGTTACTGTTACAGTTGTAGGTCCTGATAACTTGAAGCCTTCATCACATCGAAACACACATGTCGTCCCGTGGATAATAGACGCACCGGCTCTGCAGGCTTCGTCGTTGACTTTCATGAAATCGGGGTAATTTGGTAACAAACAGGTAATATCTGGTGGTTGTATAAGAATCACAAGAGCACTTTTTTTGAATGGTTGGGAATTACAATAATCATAAATCACAGTTGCATGTTATATTATATGTTGGCAGTTTCGTAAATTATAAATTATGGTATGTTATTTAGATATTGTCAAGTTTGGGAATGGAAATGCATACAGCCCTTTGACAATTTTCACTTTTACGGCAAAATTTTCGGCTTTTTCAAATCGGACTGAATTCGGCTCAGCAGCTTAGCATGTTCTGCAGATTCACATCAGTCAGTGTGTGCAGTATATTGTGTGCATGCTGATGAATGATGTAAATGCCTAGTAAATTCCCACTGGTTTTATACAGTAGATAGATAGAGTTAGTTTAATTGTACGCACACGTCTGTAAATTGATCCCCCATGAACGAAATTAGCGCTCGTTAATGACATCGAATGCACATTTGCGAATTTGAACTTCGCGATTTGACATTTTAGTGCTCAAATGTGAATGCTCGGAATACAAATTTGAATGACGCACACGTCTGTAAATTGATCCCCCAGTACTACCGTGGGGATTAAAGCGCTTTGTCCTATCATTAATCCCCAGGCAAACGGATACACACTGCAATCATTCTTGCGCACAAAGTGCACAAATTCTATTCCTTAGGGAGTATTCCAGCCAGCCACCTGTTAGGCGCACACCGTGCTAAGAAACCAAGTTCCCATCCTTCCGGGTCCTCATTTTATATACACCTGTTTTGTGTGTATTAAATGTACTTACGTTCGCAAGTTGGTAGCTCATGAGAAAAGAGGCCCACATCGCAACAAGATATCGTCGAACTTCCACGAATCGTGTATCCAACATCACACTTGAAAGTACACGTCTCGTCACAACCCAGCTGGTCACCGGGTTTACACCGCCCCTTAGTCCCGACAAGAGGGTGTGAGTAGTCACCAACTATGCACGGACGAACTATATTGGGATTAAAGATGAGGTTAATGATAGTATTTAGTGACATAGTTTAGGAATGAATTTAGTATTATTTCATTTATTTCAACTCATTTTAGTTTTGTATGTTTAGTTTTACTATAATTTTTTTTGTATGCATAAGTGTGTTAAACAGGGTGGCCCCCCAAAACAGAACGGGGCACCTCCCAAAATGTAGCAACAGAATGATTATGTCCATCGGATATGGTGTTTTTTCCAATGAAAATGGTACCAAGAACAGTAATTTTGGACGTGTAGTTTTTGTTTTAGGTCGCTCTTAGTGACACCATGTCAGGTTCCAATTTGTTTTAATTTTGACTAAGTCGGTGTCTGATAAATCGCACTTCCTGCCCGTCATAGCATCGAACAGACATGCCCATTATCCCGGCACACAGCTAAATACACACTTACAAAAGCGCGAATATTACTCGTTGTTCGATGCTATGACGGGCAGTAAGTGGGATTTATCAGGCCCTGCTGGCTCGGTAAAACTTGACAAAAATGGGACGACGTACCGTGCAGAATCCCATTTTTTGACAGACGGTCCTTCATAGCGGCGACCATCACGACCTTTAATTCAGCGACGCGACGTGTGTGGTGAACCATGACCACCTTAGTTTGGGTCGCCTCATCTTCCGCCATGCCAGTGTACACCCATAGCTCTTGGAAGCTGTGGACCATACCATGGATTGTAGTTTTCATCGCTCGACAGCACACGGTTAACTTCATTGAATGTATAAAGTGAAACATCATACCAATAAATTCTAATCAGATCAATGTTGTTTCGTTGTAACAATATACTGAGTAAAAAGTCCGTAGACAGCGTAAAGGGTAAAAAACGCAATATAAGAAAACAACAATTTAACATAACATAAACAAGATCAACACACAATCATGACTGTATGAAATAATGTTAACAATTATTATTTATTATTAACTGAGTCACTAACATTTATTATGATTTCACTAAGAGTACGTATCATATGATTTCTTTTTTTATTATAGGATGTTAAAAAAATATTTATTCACTTTATACTATCATTGTTTTTTTTTAGAGTTTCGAATTAATATATTTTCTTGCGAATAGTTTCAATGAGCATCATTATATATTTGGTGACTCAAGTTCATTACAAGCAAAAAATAAATTCCCTCTAATTCAAAATGAGTAGTGTGATCATGACATTATAAATACAGTATGTCTCAAAACAATGGTACAGTCAGGAAACAAATATCTCAAATATGACAGATCGTTAGGTTATTTGGTAACAAACCAAAGGTGAAGATTTGTGCTTTCAAATGCCCTTCGCTTGACCTATTTCCCTTCAGCTGATCTCGAATAACATCTGATTGATATACAAAACCCTATAGTGGCGATTTTCGTTTTTGCACTGAAAATGGCGACGGACATGTATTGCACACATTTAGTCACAAAGAATTATGATATAATAAAGATGCAATAATGGTTAGAATACAATTAAATTTGACACTGCTGATGTTGGAAGGGCTAACGATGATTAAATATGGTAAGATTTCCATACAAAGGAGGTTTTCTGCATGAAGTTGCTTCATGATTCTGATCGCCTCAGATTCATATACAATTCTTGACAGTTCCCAATGGTTCCCTAACGAAGGCGTTTACTATGTAGCTATTTTACTGGAATCAATTAAAAACATTTTGAAGGTTTTGCGTTTTAATATAAAGACTTTAAAAAGATCTTTTCTCAAAAGCAAGGGCGTCGATTTCTTCTCGCCATTGGGGGGAGGGGGGGGGGGGAGATGATTCGTCACTTTGACCATCTCTGGCGAGGGAGCGAAGCGACAACCCAGCAGTGTGCCCGGGTTTTTATGGCTGAGGAGTTGGGGGGGGGGGGGGGGGGTAGGGGGCCTTTGGGATTTGTAATATCCAGAAATAAATATGTTGTCTATATGTAAATATAGAGTTAACTATTCTTTAGTTAATTTGCTTTTGATTTAGCTGTTTAGAGATTGGAAGATTATTAAGTGCACATTGCAAGCTCCTGCTATGATGAGGGCACTCATGTCCAAGTATGGATGAATTTTAGTCTGATAGACAAATACTGTCGATTGCAATCATCCTGATGGAACCCTGAATAGAATAAGTCAAGGGATACCCACATTTGAAAGCTTATTGGGGTCCAGGGGGCGAAGCCCCCGGAAGCTTTGGGATTTGTAATATCCAGATATAAAATTATCTATTGAATAGTTAGCTCAATTTTAGTGAGCGAAGCGCAGACGCACAGTGGGCCAGGATCGCCTGAAAGTTTGCCAAGAGAGAAGTCCTGAATACAACTATTTAATGAGTACAGGGCTGGGATGGGTCAAATAACCTTAATGGAGGTTCCAGGGGCGCAGCCCCGAAAAATTTTGGACTTGGGCAGTTTGGCATTATCAAAAAGTGGTTTAAAGAAGACTATAGTAACAACTTCCATTCATGAGAGAGGGTAATGCTTCTTAATTCTAATGGTATTATATATTTTTGAACCCCAAATATCGGGGGGATGATAATACAGGCCATCCCCACCTGAAATATTGGGGGGGGGGGGGGGGATATATCCCCCCATCCCCCCGTAATCGACGCCCCTGCTCAAAGGGATAACTGATGTTACAGTGGAACAAAGGCTCGCTTTGTAATAACATGCATTAATGATCAAATTTACACTACTTCTGTAGACGACAATGTAATGATTTTGTAAAGCCTCTGTCGATTAAAAAAAGGGCGTGACATCCATTAAAATGGAATTCAGGCGATGGTTACAACATATTCAAGCATCATATCTGTAGCCAATTGAATAATTACGCAAATACATTCTTCTCTTTTTGCTCTGAAAATATAACGTTTTGGCAAGTCATGTTATGCACAGAACGTACATTTGCACAAAGTGGATTTCCATGTACTGCAGCAAACAAAGGACCATATCTCACGGCTGACAAACCCTATTAAGCTGGAAGCCGGATAATGTTTCTTTAATATAATAATAATAATTAAACAATTCTTAGAACGCATAACACTATACTGTCTCTATGCGTGTAAAAAGACCAACAATTATACATGTAACTAACTAAAATGTTGCAAGAATAAGTGAGTTTTCAACTGTGTTTTAAATGAATCTAGATTATTAATATGACACCAGAAATGAATATCCTATAAATTACCTTTATAACTACACAATTATTTTCCGGCTGTATCATTCTTGTTGAGACACACTGTACTGTATTGTTAGTATAATTATTATCATTATCGTCATTTGTATTGTTATTCTTGACTATTATTATTGCAACATTTTGTTTATTTACTTACCAAATCATTTTGAGTATTGAGGTAAATATTGGACGTGTATTCCTCGATTCTCTCTGCAAAATGGTGAAAACATGTTTTAATGAAGTTTATTGAAATGATTCAATCCTTCCTATGTATTTTGTAGCAATATCATGAACAATTTATCATTTATATAAGTTATTAATAATTATGAGCTATCAAATGAAAGAGACGGATTTGTAATTTCGATTCTGACGTATTCATAACTTGCTTCTTATATGGAGACTTATCATAATTTGACACTGTTGTAAACTGTTTTTGTTTGTACGACCTCCTTGCGAAGTAAGTGAGAACGGGAACTATGCAAGGTAGATTTATGAGGTTTATTGGTTTTCGGTACAGATAGTTCTATAAAAGGGCTATAAAGGTTTGTGTTCAAAATGTTTTATTATACAAATTTAACCATGTACAGCTCTGAGTTATTAAATTTGTTGACATGTGCAAAAACTTACGAAGGGTTGATCATAATCATGCGTATTTCTGCATCGATCTGATATGTCCACTGAGTGGTTCGTATGTATTCCAATGGTCTACAACCGTGTGTTATATACATGCAGTTTTGCAATTGTATTTCGCGCTAATCGATCAGAGGATAATTAAGCCCACCATAACGGGTCACATAATCGTTCTTTAAGCAGGTGGTATTTACATACAGGTCATGTAAATGCAACCTTGCTGATTTCAGAGTGCGTACCCGGAGCTGAATAGTATTCTGGCGTCGATTCAAGCAGTTTTCTTCCACTAAGCGCCGTTGATACGTCTCTCCTCGATAGCTCCTTGGTCCCGTCTCTCCATTCTCCCGCACACGTTCTCCCGTCTGTTCACATGGAGGGAATTCAATTTTGTTCATGAATTGTGCTTGCAGATAAATTAAGATTAAATTAATACTGTTTTTTGTTTAAATACATCATCAGCCACTGGTAAAGCTTATTATCAATGCATTATAATAGTTAATAATAGTTAATAATAGTGCATTATATAAAACAACAAGAGAACCGCTATAAGCAATCCATGAACCTTGACAATTCCAACCTAAAGTACTTAGAAACATAAACACATTCAATATTGATCACACACACACACACACACACACACACACACACACACACACAATCAAGCAAACAATAATGTTTTATTCCTCCAAACATAACATGCACATGCACAATTGTCCAAAATTACAATTAATTTATATACATGTAGGCCTATGTGTAATCAAATGAACAATACAATTATTTAAAATGGGTATTTACCTTACATACATGTTAACAACCACAATCAACTGTAATAATTTGTTGTATTACACTAAACGAAAAATAAACATACCTATATCAAAATTTAAAAATGGAGGTTATTTTCTAATAAATCTTGACTTGTTCCCACTTTTGTAAGTGTAAACTCAATCTGCCTCTTTTTATCTTACATCGCTAACCCCTTTTCATCTTCCTTATAACCCAAATAAGTTTCACTACTCTTTTTAACGATGGAAGAGCTCCTTGTATTCTTAAAGAAAAAATATATATTTCAACAAGAAAATAATAGAACAACATGCTTTAACTCTACGTGCTTGTCCTGGTAAAAATTGCACTTGAACTGAAATTCTCTTTGTTTACCACACAAAATATTTAACGTTTAACCCTTAACAATTTAGTTTTCATTTCTTAATAAGTATAATTATTTTGACCCTGTCCATCCCGTATTTGTAGCCTATAATCTTGTTCAAACTGTTTAGTAAAAGTATCATATATTTTTCAGGATTTTATCTTAGACAGTGTCTCTATGTTACCTAATATCTTTATTTATATATCTAAGTTCTTACTATTAATTTCCATAAATTCCCCATCTTTCCACTCCTTTGACATTGCCATAAATATAATATAAATTATAAGTAAGCCTTTACTTTGTATACCCAGACCCGCAAAATACGGAGTAGGTTTTAATTAATTTCCATCAATCATACTAAATACTCTACTTATACCTCTCTGAATTACATCGCTATATAAAAACAATTTTATTCCTAATACATAATATGCCTATTATTAAATATAATAGATTTCACCTTATTTCCTTCATGATGCCTACATTTATCAAGCTCTTGCCATACTTTCAAAATACTTAACAAAATTGCAGCATACCCTTCAATTTCATCTTTCTCTAATCATAATCACACAGAAATATAAAGCGTCCACCAAATATCCTAGCACAAAAATCAGAAGATATTTTCCGAGCAGACTGTTCTTTCCCGTTAAGCAGGCGTTTAAGCCACATAACCCGTTGAGTTTTAACAAATATATCATAGCAAGTCATTCTGATCCCCCGAATTAACAAATTACATTTTTGTCACTTCTTCAAAAAACCCAATGGGGAACTGATTTGAGAGAAGATGCATAATTTCATTTCGAAAGAGCGTATGATTTTAATTGTTCATGCTACCCAAAATAGTCAGGTCCCTTTGTTTCCACCATCCCAATAATCGTTTCGTCTTACTTAATATTTCTTTATAATCAAAACCATCTTTTTCACATATCGTGCAAAATAAACCCCAGAAATATTAATTTCCTGAGTGAACTAAACTGACAAATTCTGGTGTTACAACACTTCAGTTTCCTTTCTCAACCATATAAAGTGTGTATTCTCTTTATTAACTTTTAATCCACTTATTGCTTCAAAATCTTCCCAAATTCTTTCTAACCTATTAACATAATTTATCTTTTGTATACATATCGTTGTATCATCTGCGTACAATACCTGTTTAATTTCTTTTTCCCAAAGTCTAATTCCTTGAATATCATTTTCCTTCCGAATAAAATTAGTTTCAATTCCTATATCAAACAAATATGGCGAAAGGGGATCACCCTGTCTTATTACTCCTCTTTTGATATCAAAATACCCAGTTAAATGACCACAATTCATAACACAACTACTTATATCATTATATAAAATATTAATCAATGAACAAAATGATTCTCCAAAACCAAATGATTCTAATGCTTGATAACATTTCTTTATGTGAAATAGAATCAAATGCTTTCTAAAAATCAACTGCAACTAGATTTCCAATAGATTGGTCTAAAAAATAAAAATATATCATCTATCAAACGCACTGCTTCCCCTATGTTTCTATCTTTAACATTATCCCACTTGATTATAATGTATAATTTTCCACAACACCTCCTTAATTCTTTTGGCTAATACTTTTGACAATATCTTATAATGAACATTTAAAAGAGTTATTGGTCTATAATTCTTAGCGTATAAAGAATCTTTACCCTCTTTCTCTTTCACCGTAATTACCCCCTGCCTTTGCGAATTCGACTACACCTTTCTATCAAACGCCTCGTTTAGTGCGTCCACCATCATTCCACCCAAAGCTGGCCAAAAAGTAAAATCAAACTCTGCCGTAAATCCATCATTACCCGGAGACTTATTCATTTGTATTTCTTTTCAAACATTATAACATGATTCTTTCGTCATTTCCCCTTCACAAAAATCTCGACTTCGTCACTTAATGTTGGTCTATCATTTAGAAACATATTAGGTTATTTATCCAATTCATTATCCCTTAATGCGTACAAGTTTTCATAAAAAAATCTAACTGCCTTTAAAATGTCTTTATTATTAGTTATTACTTCCTCATTGTTATTATATATTTCTGTAATAACACCTTTTCTCTTATACAATTTCAAAAGTTGTTAAAAATATTGTATATTTTCTTCTCCTTCCTGAACCCATGGTGCTCGAGATCGCACCCTTATGCCTTGACGGTAAAGTCGGTAATACTCATATAATTTTTCCAGTTCATTTTTTTTTAAATTGCAATCTCATCACTTACAATTATAAGGGGTGTGACTCCTTTTCTTTTTCCACTTTTTAAATCATTTGTATACAATTCCAAAACATGATTGTATCTGGCATTTGGTGACGCCAATTTGTTTCTATATCCCTACTCACAGAATTAATTACATTAACAAATTCCTCATCCATGCATAGTTATTAAATGTCCAATATGATTTACCAAATACAAAACTTATCACACGAGTTACTCATTTGTAGTCTAATACCAGAGTGATCCAGGGTTATTAATATTAACATATCACAATTCTGAATCTCATTTTCTAATTTAGACAAAATACACAAATAGTCTAATCTTGTCTGAACCAATGGATATTTTGTCTAAAAGTAAATTGCCTTTCGGGGGGATTTCTTTTTCTCCAAATATCAATTATCCTCTCCTATTTACAAACAATATTCTGGACCAACTATCCAACTCTAACAAACAAACAATCACATTGCACCCTTTCCTTATCTCTGGTAGGAAAATAAACATTTCCTAAAATCACTTTCTCTTGCTGAATTTTTCCCTTAACTATAATATATTGTCAATTCCAATCAATTAGCATATGATCTATATAAAAACCTAAACACACACACACAAAATATCTTAGCTCACACAAACACTAAAACACAAAAACTTAATTTATACAGCATTTCATTATAATCCGGGGTACATTCGTCTATTTTTTTCCTCTGCATATTTATCAGTCGATTTCACATCGGTCTAATACAAGATGAATATAAATATAACACATAACCATTAATCACTTACCGAGCAAAAAGATAAAGACTGCAAAATAGAAAGTAAATTTCCACACCATTTTCGATCATATTTTCTCGTCAAAATGTTGTGGTTCCTTTCAAACTAAAAAAGGTTTATGATGCAAAATACGAGTTCTGTTGTAGGCCTAGACGGTCTGATGTAGAAGAAACCTGGATGATTTTATTCGTTCTCTGCAAGAAAGAATGTAACCTAAGTGCGCCTAATAATGTTTTAAAAACGCATTTCATTGACATTTGAGTCTCCCAGTTCCCTGGTAAGATACCAGTCCATTTTGGACTACACAGTTACGCCTTCGACAGCTCAAATACGGAAGCGAATTAATTTTTACTCCCTCCACTGCTGTATAGTTGGGCATTAAGACAATAATATGATTATAATAGTATGCCAAATTGAAACTGCTCTTTCCTGTGAACTTATGATCAATACAATAAGTTTGCACAATTATTTGCTCCGTATATAAAGGGCGTTAATGCACCTATTGGTATTTTTATCGATGTGCGTCATCCTCGTTATCAAGTGATATAACATTAATTTCCTAACAGTTTATTTCAATCCGACGGGATCTTTTGCTTCTGTAAACACGCGGGGATTTTCGACCTTCGTATTTGATGATATTTACGATTCAAGACAATTGTTCGACATGGAGCTGTGCCTTTCAAGAAAACTCTTTTAAAATGAAGCAAACAGTATGAATAATTACAAGAATAAACAGACGAGTAAAGAAAATAGAGAGAAGGTGATACATAAGACATAATGAGTAATCATGGTAATGCAAACGGTTTATGTATTCAAAAAGCCCCAGTCATATTTACAAAGTGATCATCGTATCATAGTCCCCAGTAATGCAAACTTATCAATCTTATAGAAATCTAGAATGTTAAAAAGGCGGGACACCCTTTCACAAATGCTTATCAAATGATGTGCGTAAATTTAAATTGTATGCAAGTTTAAAGGGATCTAGAAACTTAATTAAAGGAAATACAGCGTCTAGATGGCCTAATTTTCACAATTAGGCTCTCTGTAAGTAATTCTTCCTCAAGAAAAATAATTTGGCAGTCATTTCCCATGAAGTTAATCAATTTTGGTGTAATTAGTAAATATTTATTTGTCCTGGGAACGCCCCTTTTAAATCGCCAAAATCGATTATGCTGCCCTCTATTGGTGTGACGTCATCTAAAATACTTCACCCCATAGTCTCTGTACACGACGCCTCTCTAAATTCTCTAAATGACGTAAGCCGATGAATTGTCAATCACATGTTAATCACGCTGCTGATTTTGGACCCTAAATGTGGGCGGGGCGTAAACTAAGTGAGATTTGGCATCAGAAAATTAGCCTAAATCACTACTGTGTTTAATTTCATGGCGTTTCTTTTTTTTCTGCTGACCTAGTTTACAAGGCATCAACTATGGAATAAGTGCCAACATACGTTGTATTCTTTAGTTCCTTTAAGTGATGACAAGTGTTGAATGGTTGATAAAATGTGTTTTGTTGTGATCTGATATGTTCACTAAGTAATGTGTGAAAATTCGCATTAATGGATGTACACTGTTGCTCATAAAGTTGGAATATTTTTTTTCAGATCCAACTTCATTATTTTTCCTGTTTTTTACGCCTAATGTAATATTTTAGACTAAATAATTATAGTGATTATATTTGTCTAAACTACCAACATACAAAAATTATTGCATTAATTTACATTTATTAATTACAGGAACTAAAGAATACAACGTACTTTGGCACTTATTCCATAGTTGATGACTTGTAAAATAGGTCTGCCGAAAAAAACTCAATGAAAATAAACACAGTAGTGATTTTAGACTAATTTTCTGATGCCAAATCTCACTTATCAGCCAGTTTAAGCCCCGCCCACATTTAGGGTCCAGAATCGGCAGCGTGATTGACATGTGATTGACAATTCATTGGCTTGCGTCACCTACATAATTTAGTTCATTAGTCCGTTCTTTAGACATGTTAGATGACGTCACATTTTGGCGATTTAAAAGGGGCGTTCCCAGGACAATGAGATATTTACTAATTACCCCAAAGTTGATTGATTTCATGGGAAATGACTGCCAAATTCTTTTTCTTGAGGAAAAATTACGTATAGAGAGCCTAATTGTAAAAATTAGGCCATCTAGACGCCGTAGTTCCTTTAAGCCTTAAGTTTTGAGCTTTGAATAGGCATGACCTTTGATGATTGGCCCATTTCCTTCTCCAAAGCGTATGTTCAACAAGTCATCATTATTGGTCATTTCTCAGAGTTGGCTTTATAACTTTCATCCAAAATTGGCACAGATCTCGAGGCTCACTAGGCCATACTCCGTCTAACGACATTGGCTATACGCCAAACTATGCTTGTGCTCTACCAGGGAGGGGTGTCAACAAGCAATGTCCACTATTTCGTCGGAACATCGCAGGTTACGATCGGTAAAATCCTCATACGTCATCGAGAGGAGGGTCAATCAAAGCCACGGGAATCTGTAGGACGTCCACGATTTACCACCAGGATAGATGATCGTAAATCGCTTTACCTGTGCAGTAGGAACGGGAAATGCCAAAATGGAACCTTCGCCGTCTATGAAGAAGACACTATGGAATCAACGCGTTCCGCCAAACTGTACACCAGATATCGCTCTATCATGGACCTGTGTCCACAAAGTGACAAAGTGTCCACTCCAAACCATGCAACCGAGATTTACCGGACGTCTCTCGTGGAGACTTTCAAATCCGAACAGTTCAATCATCTTTATTTTTTGTAACAAAAGGGAAATTTGGAATACCGAATTCTGTTCCGATCCATTGTTATTACGAATAATAATTGGCTTTATACTCAGTATGAATAATCATGGGTATTAAAGGGACATTCCCTCTTTTGCAAGCTAAATTTCAAAAGTTGCGAGGTTATTGTCTTATATGAAATAAAATGTCATTTAACGGCATGCCTGAAAAAATTAGAGCTTGAAATCTCTTTTTTTGGAGTTATAGCCCTCAAAATAATAAAACGACAGGTAGCGTTTAATTGTGCACTTAACGTGTATTCAACCGGTGGGAAAGTTCGCTCACGGATTCCACGGAGTGCCACAGCGCTAGCAACGTGACCCGCACACAAATAACAATGGGTAAGCGGTTACTAAACAAAATAACCAAACCTCCCTTAAACTGACTACATGTAATTATATATTCTTTATTGTTTAGATCTTTTTCCATGACATACCTTTGCAAATGTCGGCTTTACAATACCTTTACAAGAATAAGTACAATATTGTTGTAATATTATACTAAATCAGTTAAACTCCTTTACTGACCGATATATAGTTTGATAGAGGGACGCATTCGTTTTTCATTCGTATAATCCAAATTACAGGGCTGTTCGATCTGATTTTTTTTTGGTGTGTTACATTCATCCCCATCCGTCAACTGGAAACTGTTCAGACGTTTTGTAAAAGAGGACCTGTCCCTTTAAATGTGAATAAGAACATTCTAAAGTTGAGATGCTCGATAACGTAAATGCTATATATAGAAGACAGTCGATGTATATAGACAGAATGATGGAACCCATGGAAAACCAGGACCATTTTACCCAACCGTTTTTGCTATACTTGATACATCTACTTTTATACTGTATTATCATTCGAAATGTACATGTATGTTTTTAAAATTGTATGCATATACGGATTTCGGAAATAAAAATAAAAACAAAGAAAGGCCCAACGACTTCTCATCAATCATGTCAATATATGGAACAACTTTAGTCTGGGCTAAAAAGGCAGGGTCACCTGATCTTCGAGGTGTATAGATATGATTTAGTAATATCGACATGTTATGAACAAGACGTAATTACGTATTTATAATGTCGAACTTTGTTATTTTGGATTGTCATTATTATTATTTATATTGACTCATTTCAGGGATCCGAAATGCTAAGCTCTACTTCCCTGTGGATCTCTTTATTTTCACTCAAATGATTATGTTTTGTAAACAAATGCTATTAAGTATCTCTTCTGTATGGATTATATTATGTTACATTATTATGCACTGTATTTTTATGTTGTGAACATTAACAAAATAAACTTGAACTTGAGCTGGAACTAGTATGATTGGTCCTCAGTACAGTATGGCCTGGATGATCCAGGGAGCATTGGTGGAGACCGGTTATATCACTGAAATGTCAAGATACACTCTGTCTGGATGCCTTTGCAGAGGGATTTTCATTGATAACGCAGACAGAGGGCCATTCAAATTTCACAGGTGCCACATGATTTAACAACGGTTACTAGTAATTTGTTTGTCTTTTAAGCATGGACTATAATACTTTTGCCACAGATGGAAATTTGGGCCATTGCGCTTGGTTAGAAGGTAAAAGAGTAAAACGATAAGATCAGTTATTTTTTTATTCCATTTACTATTTTTAACATCAATTTATTGAATATATCAAATAAAAAAAAACACAATGATACAATCCAAAATAGACGAGGGCACATAATTTTAACAGAAATGAAACAAAGCACGTAAGATTTGCAAGATGGCAATGAGGTGACATTTGAAGATTATGCTTAGAAGCTTGCTTATAAACCTTCTTGTATTATAGAGATCGAGTAATATTATCAAAATCCAACAATCTTGTTTAGTGGTTCCCTCAGTGGTACCCACCTCCAGTTTAAACTCCTATGGAGTGTTTTGGAGGATTAAACTACCAAGTACCTTATACCTTGCTGCATTTGTATTGTCAATAGTAGCAAGTGTTCGTTTTTAAAAATGTATCCTCTGGTAAGATATAACTGTGTTTAAAGTCTGTGCAATGAGTTAGCGAATATCACTTTGCATTTCGCTCATTAATTGCCATATAATATCCATTGAACATGGACTTTAAACACATTACTCAGTGGACATATCTGATCACAACAGTACACGTTTTGAAATGAAATGAAATGAAATAAAATTTATTGACCAAATCAAAATATTGTTTACAATGTAGTATAAATCACAATGGCCCGAATTCTTATCAGTGGCTCAACCTGAGCCCGGCCTAAAAAGGCAAAGACTACCGATAACCAGTTAAACCATTTTGCACCTGCAGACACATTGATTGTTGATGTATTCTAATTGTTTCCATTCAATATCCAGTCAATCCCTTGAGTTTATAGGCATCATGACAATGAGCATCCAGGACATTGTATTACTGGTGACTGGTTATACTATTACTTAAATGGCTAGCAGCCCTTTGTCCTAATTTCTAAACAGAAAAGGAGGGATTGACTGGGTAATGTAAGGAAACAATTAGAATATATCTAGTGGTGAATAGCAACAAGCAATGTGTCTGCAGGTGCAAAACGGTTTAATCGGTTACCGGTAGTCTTTGTCCTTTGAGGCCGGGCTCAAGTTTAGCCACTGATGAGAATTCGGGTCAATACAACAATTAAAATTGGTATGATTTCATTGTTGGTAAAAAAAGGTCCAGCGATAGCGAAGCATGCTATTCAAGACCATAATATTACAACAAGATATCAAATATTTTGGGACCAATTTACAACGTATTTATACAATATTTACGAAAGTGATTATTCGAATATATATATATATATATATATATACATATTACCTTTATATTTATTCAACCATTTACACTTGTACACATGTCAACAAACTTACTACTACAAGATTCCTTTAATAGTGATGTAGCGTTGTCCAACCGATTGGGAAGATGGAGGACATACCCTTTGTATTTTTTGTTTCTTTCTTTGAATCTCACCCTTATGTTTCTTATTGTGTTTGACAAATTATTAGGGGCACGTGCCCCCCCCCCCCCCCCCCCCCTCGGTGCGCTTCGTATAGCTACGCCATTTTGTTTTGATCTTACACGTTATGTTCACTTTAATCCTTTGACATTTTGTAAATATTTATATTGTTATTATCATAACAAGTGAATTCATATATAGTAACGATGTGGGGAGAACCAAATAATTTGCAATTATAATTACAAGATTTGTAACCCATACATACCGATCCTGATAATTTCCATATCCTACACAAACCTAAATGTTGGTTTATTCACTCGTCTGTTTCGAATGCACCATACCGTCTTGACAATGATTCCAGATAAAATGTCTAACTGTTTTACAATGTGAAATAATAATTTCGTCGCTGGGCAATTAAAAGGACAAATTGACGGTATCGATAGCAAAAAACGATACTTACTTTTTTGGAAGAAACAACATTTTGACATTTTGGGCAATAATATTTTTAAAATGCCAAATCCAGTAATCTTGTTTAGTGAAACAGTTATGTAGGCTATAAAGCAATCAAGTCGTTTAATTTGGCCAACGCTCAGTTCTTTTTAACGGAGTTATTTACGCATTTCTGAATTTGCCCTTTTCACATGCACGATATCGCGTCGATATTGGGCATGAAAAAGGACAAAATGCGTATTGCCCTTTTACGCGCATTGATAATGCACAGGCAATGCGCGCAACTTGGCGCAATAATGGGCAGCTAAAAGGGCAAATCCCTTTTTGTCCTTCGTATTGCCCATATGATATATATTTTTGATTTTCTCAAAAAGTTGGGCACATATGGGAATTCTAAACATATCATCGGATAGGTTTTAAAGAACTCTATCTGAAAATAAAATAAAAACAAAATCGATATTCGACGATAATATCGGTCATTTTGCCCTTTTTATTGCCCAGCGACGATTTTAGAAATATTTGAGAAACAAAATATATACACATATTCTCTGTAATTTCACAGTTTGAAGCTTCACGTAGTTCTCTATTTTCAGCGAATGAAACAAACATTATAATATATAGTTACACATTCTTCAAAAGATAATGTTAACAATCTGAATGCCGTCACCTCTGGCCCAATTTAGCTACTAAAACTTAAAGAATATATTTTCAGTGAAAGAAAACAATGTGTATTTATGTCATTACAATGTCAATTATAAAGTACAACATATGTACGATATGGAAATGATATCAATAATAACTATACACATAATACGAATACACATATGATACATGAAATACATAATATAGCACATTGACATTGATACTAGCAAGGAGTTTCAAACATGCGTTTGAACCTCCTTGGTACAAGTTTACCCTAATAAAATCATTCTCACTTTATATACATTTGAAAATTCTGTTAAAAATACAAGTTATGATAATTACCGGGATTTAAAGAAGACTTTTTAATCAAGAGCAATATCTAAGAATATTCATCTTGGACATTCCGACTAATTACAGCCCATATCGATTCTAACATGTTCACATTTTTATCTAAGTATACCTTCTTGAAATATCTCATTTTATATAAAACTCAACCAATGATACGAATAAAATAACACCCACACGAAAAGGGACATTTTAACGAATAATAGTTCAATTCTGGTCAAAACTTATTTAAATAATTAAAACTTGTAAGTTATCATTAACTGTTATAATTCGATGATGACTGAATTGTAGAAAAACACATGAACGGCTAAGTTACAGGGCTGTTTTCATTTAAAAATCAGCCGTTATCACAAGAAAGCGCCTTCAAGACATTACTTGAAAGTTTTAAACATGTGATGTTTGGTTTAAACAATTATTCAACAGAGGGATCATCAAAACCAATTTTAAAGCCACTTTGGGTACATTTTAAAATGTGTAAGCTTTATAAATTACTATATTTAATTATTGATTAAAAGAGGGCCCCACATTTATTCCGAACGGATATATTTATGGATATTTTAGCTGGCTCTGAACCAATTTTCATCAAACAAAGTTTATTCTTTCTTTTTAAATTGTGTGCTTCGTGAAATTTTATACTTGGTTTTTCATTACGTCACAAACAAAATCTTAAAGCGCCCTCAAAACCACAACTGTACTATCCCTTTAAAGATAGGTATCATTTTGGCGCCTTTTCTTGAAATCGCGGACTAAACATATCATATCGGGTTTGTAATTTGGCCGCAAATGGATTTTTTTCCAACGCCTTGTTTGTTTACTTGTTGTGCCATTATCGTTCGCTCTTAATCCCTATCATGTAATAACTGTGATTCAATCACCCATCTTTGTACGCACTGTGAGCGGTAATTGTTTATGCGATAATATGGTCATCGTACATCTTCAGAGCGCAAGAGATTACTGTTTACAGCATCATATGCGCGCACGCACGGCGTCGCGGAGAGGAACTTGGCCACTAGTTAGGTCATAAATTCGCTCATTCTCTTTGATATATGGGAAAAAAGTTTCTCCTAAACCAACCGTCCTCCTTCCTTGGGTGGGTACTTTGGCAGGAAATAAATTTGTTTGCCGACCCCCTGTTTGAGTACTTGCGGCGTCATCATCGTTCTCCGTCGTTCTTTGTTTACGGTAATCGTTGCCTCTCGTGTCGTGATCTTCGAAATTGCCTATGATGGGAAGAGAATGAAGGATACATAAACACAGCATATATGATACGTCCCGCCGTAAACAATTCCTCATTAGTTTTAATCACGAACTTTCTACTCATAATGTGCTTGGAAAATAATAGAACTCATGGTTACTACTTAAAATGTCTGACCAAAAATAAAAAATAAAATATCTATTAGTTCAAGGCTGGCTGAACACATTACAAAATGACCCAATTAAACAAAAGGCCAAGCAGACAAGAGGTTATGAATGCCTGTATTACATAAGTAGTGAAACCGTGCATTGTCAAGCTAAAGCAAGTACTGTAAGTTGATTGTGCGAAAATAACAATTTACATTGTACAGATTATAATTAATGAAACAATGCAATGTGAAATGTTTAATGTTTTTCCTTTATGTTTTTCTTCAAATGAGAGTAATGATATTACATTAATGATAATATATGATAATGATATTATATTCGTAAATACAGTACATGCCGCTGCCGTGTTATATTTTTGGATAGTACATGGCAATATTACATGGCAATTGTTTACGATACAAAATGTACACATACCGTATTAAACGTGTACATACCGGCGTATCATACCGTGTTACTGTATGCATGTGACACGTATACAATTATTCATCTCGCGGGCAGCGAACGAAAGAAAAACAAAAACGAAAATCAGCGATTTTCAGTACAATTGGATCAGAAAGTGACCTGGTAAATATAATCGAAGGAAACAATCGACAAATAGTTCTGATAGAAATGCAGTGATCTGAATGTGTTGAGATATTAGTGCTGAGAAAGGCAATCTAAGTACGCCGATCGACTTTATTGTGCACATGAATAGTGGGTGAACTCTGCGTTGTGCGTGTTGTGTGAATGTGATGTGAAGCGGGTGTTTCTGTGAGCGAGTGAAACGGATTATGATTTCAATTTGACAGTCAGATGATAAAACAGTTGTTAACTTTGTTGTCGGGAAAACCACGGAATATTCCTATCCTCGGGATTTCAGATTCTATTTCGTGAATAAAATAAGTCCCTCGACTTCGTCTTGGGACTTATTTACTCTTCCCTCAATAGCATTTAAAATCCCTCGGGATGTAATATTCCGTGCTATTCCCTCCACCGCCAGTTAACAACTATATTATTACATGGCATGGCACACAGTTAATTTCAACCGACCCCAAAACTATTTTATATCATACCTTTTCCATAATGGAATCTAGATGTTCTACGTGTGCCCCAGCCAGAAGTTCCTCACACAGAGCTTGTATGAACCACGAACCATTCACACAGTCCCGCAGCGAATAATAGCCTAGGAAATTAATAAAACAAGAGAACGTTATGGTTAGGTTTAATCCTATCCTTAATTTCAACCAAACTGAACAAATAAATAAATATCCCAATAAATGTAATCAATATAAATATCGAAACACAGTCACACCTGTGTAAAGTGACCACTCAAAGGTAGCAAGAAAAGTGGCCACTCTAGACAAATTCCATGACACCGTTTTTTCTGGAAAGGGATCACATATTTTGGTGTCACTATAGGCAGATGGCTGCTATAGGCAAAATGGCTGCTTTAGACAGGTGGGCTCTAACACAGGTTTGACTGTTAGTCCAAAACTCCGAATGCAAAACATATATAAAAACATAATAAACGCTTTACACAAATATGTATATGAACGATTGCAGGACTTTTGGTGTCCCCCCCCAAAAAAAAACAACAACAACCAAAAAACAAACAGGTAAATAAATAATAATTATATATTTCCCATTCTTGTCAGTCTTCATTCGCGATATTGCTCTTTATGGAGCGCCCTCTGCACTAAATCGAAACGTACCCATCCAACGGTAGCTATTTAAGTATATATAAAGTCACTTTCGAAAAACTAGCACACATAACTGGCACAGCTATCGCGCCACTACCAAGTATTAGCAGTATTGTCTTATATCCAACAGCGGTGTAAATAACTACGGGGGGGAGGGGGGGGGGGGGGGGGGGGTGCAATCAAATTGACGGGAAATAATTTCTATAAAAATTAAGAAATACATTATCAGTCAGACCATGCAACAGCACTGCTATAGAAAACGTACCTTCTGATGTTGCACGGGCAATATAGAAGTCTGCATTGACTGGCACATTATCAGTTTTCGTAATAGCAATGGTCACATCTCCACCTCCGACATTTCCGCGGCATTGTGCACCTGCATTTGGTCCATCTGGTTCAAACCCAGTAGGCTGGGATGAAACGCTTGCCTTTCCATGTGCCCCTACCAATTTGTCCATTCCATCTTCCTCGCCATCGTTGCCTCCTTCGGCATCCCCCTCTTGTTGCTACACCATCTCGTACTTCCTGCTCCACGTTTTCTTCTGCTTCTAATTCCCCCCTCTCTACTCTTCTTTCAACACCTTCTTCTTCCCATCCTTCTGCTCCTCCCGCACCATCTGCTCCTCTTTCTCCTTCTTCCGTTTCTTCTGTAAGGGGCATCTTTAAAGACGTGCTATTGACGCCCGTAGCCTTTTCTGTGACATTTTCTGGCAAAAGAAGAAAAAAAAAAACGGGTACAGCAATATTAAAAAACAATGACAAATTAATATGTTCATGGGCGTATACGGGCACATTCTTCCAGGGGGCTAAAGTTTATTGCCCGAATGCACCTTCTTTCCCGTTTTTTCACCTGACAAGCAACACACAAAAATACAAAACAAAACAAAACAGAACATTCTTGCCACTGACCTGCACGAAAACTAAAACTGTTTAGGGTTTTGCCCCAATATGACATGAATTTTACCAGAATTTGCAAAAATATGATAATTGATTTTTTACCCAAATATCGCTTTTTTCAAAATTCTCGTGGACTGCAACGTACTTCTATGAATATGTTTTAGTACACTTTTCTTCAGATGAATTCAACTCAAATGTCTATAATCAATGCAAGTTTTGCAAAATTAGCGGGTTTTCACGTTTTCCCCCTTTGTAAAGTTTAAGTTTAGCATGTTTGATTTTGTCTGTATGGATGCAGATATAATTAAATAGTTACTGTATTATTATAGCCATATATTTAACAAAATAAACAACCAAAATAAGCACTTCTCTGCTTCCATGATAACTGCTACCTTTCTGGCTATCAGGCAACTTATTAAAAAAATCGCAATAGTTCAAGATTAAGTAAATTCCGATGGCGCAGATAAAGAGGGCGAGAGAGAGGAGGGAGATGGTGTCGGAGTGGAGTAGGGGGCGAGGGAGACGGGATGGGGGGGGGGGGGGGGGGGGGGGAGTTGGGAGGAGAAGGGAGTTATAGAGTTTGGGACGGATAAATGTACAAAAAACGCAGTGTACCTCCTCGACAAGCCTGGAAAAACATGATCTTTGGCTTCCCGACAAGAGCTGGGCAATTCTCTCCAGAAAAGAGTTTCTTGATCTGTTTTTCAGTGATGACTCCTTGGTCGGTTCCTAGGATCCCTTCCTCGTTCCCATGGCTCATGAAGAGAAGGACGATCGATGGGTGACATCGTTGGATTTTCGTCTTTATCAAATATTCCAAGAATGTCACGATATCCTATGATATAAAAAACATGAGAATAAACCTTGTTATTTTCACTCGGAAGATAATCTGTTCGAATTCCTATCTTAATACGATTAAAATCAGCATTGTCGATATTATACCGTTGATTTTGGTCTCATTTGAATTACCAACATTCAACTTTCAAGCATACAATAAATTGCTCTAACTGATGTTTTGAAAGAGAATAGAACAGTAGCGAAATTTTAAGATAGATGATCTATATAATTAAAGGGAACTACATTCAACATTGTCAAAATTGTCGAATCTTCTAAGAACTCGTATTAACATGGAACTGGTTTCGGTTTTCCAAGTTTCTCTTTCGTTACAAAGACATGTGCACATCGTATACTTGAGGGGTTCCGATTCAATGATCAATTTGAAGTGTAAACTGTCCAAAATTAGTGCAATGAGTATTGCATTTTTGCTCATTTCTCGGTCATCTGACGATCATTTCACATGGAATTGTCACACATCACACATCACCCAGTCGACTAGACAGAAAAATCCACCTCGTTCTGGAGGGGTCCTTTAATATTATGACGTCATACTATCCCCTCCATCACGGTGAACGGGTGAGAAAAAAAAATGTCAAAGAACCCTCGAAACTTTGGCTGATTTTTCGGACTACCAAACGACATCACAGTTTATTGACATTCACATTTTCACCTTTTTTCATTTTTTTGCACATGACAGAAAGGTTACTAAATCACTTTAAGCAACAGATAAGAATTTATTACATGTGCAAGCGTTCGTTCTGTGATGAAATATTAAGTCAATTAGGAGGGTAACATTGAATATATTTTTTCTAGCGGCTTTAAGAGCGAATTTAAATACATTTCTCGCAGATAACAAAATTGTTGTGCATCATTGAGACAATATTAGAATGACAAACTTATAGCTGGAGGTTGTATACATGACATATTGCATGTAATGTCATAAAAATATTTCGAAGTCATTTTCGACACCAATAACGTTAACCACCACTGTTATGGACACGCTCAGTTTGTGTCTTTAGATTAAATGCTTACACGGGCTTTCAGATTTTGTTTGACGATGGTGGTATATCCGATTCCTCTGAAGACATGCTCTGCATTTTTGACGTCGATTTCTGATCCCTTCCTCACGAGCCTGTCATCACAGAACTCGTTATTATTTATGATGCATGCGAGTCCCTTGTTTCGAAAATTCATCCGGTAGGTCTATGTAAAAAAGAATAACAACTCATTATATAAACCATGATATTGGAATCGAAGCAAAATTCAAACTGGCTGCGTTCGCACATTTAGCATTGTTTATAGTGAAAACGAATACTTTTGTATACTCAAGTGCCAATAAGTCATTTCCAGAAAGATAAGAGCAGGTGATTTTCTACATCATTATTTGTTTATGATCGTCGTTTGAAGGTGTTTGTGAACATATCTACGTTACCAGGGACCATTAGTAATATGAGCTAGGCTTCCCGGTTGTTCCCTTTCCAATTTTTAATTTCATATTACCATGTAAATTAATTGATTATTTTGTTACTGTTGAGAATGGAATTAAATCGTATTAATTGAATTGAATTGAACATTAATTTACCGTTGTATGGTCAAGCTGGTCTGGGTTCGGATGGGCTTCCTTGATGACACTCTGTGTGTAATAACCTTGTCCATCCGGGCAAATTTCTGCTTCAACTATAAACAATGACATACAATAATTAGGTTGGAGTTTTCACTCGCGAAAGTATACATAATTTAACATAACAAAACAATATTATTAACACACATGGTCAGTATTAATTTTGTTGCAAGTTCTAACATTCGATGCAAATATTCAGTTATTGTATGAAACAAATTTCGGTTAATTTACTTGACAGTTGTTATTGATAATACATTTTGAAGCAGAGTGCCAATTGTATCGTTATTGACAATAATCCATTACATATAAGAAACCAGTACAAATATCATATTTACTGGTTTCTTGCCATTCCCAGTTTATTTAAAAGATGTACTAAAAATGTACAAGAATTAGTCGAAGTTTACAATTAGAGTTAACCTAGACGTCGACGCTAATAGCGTATATATCTATATAAAGTTTAAACAGTTTAAAGATATATTTATATATATATATATATTATAGACTGAATATCAATCTTTTATTTAGTATTTGGAAAAATTGCCAGTCGACAGAAACTAAGAACAGTTTCTTTCATGTGACAATAATCAGAGAAATCCACATGAAACCAAATACTCATGAGCATAAGTACACTTCAGTAATCATTATTTTTAAAAAGACGTCATTGTGCAAAGGGTTAATACAGTTTTGGTAAGGCTGAGCTTTAGTAACTAAAACCTGCACAATAACATTACAATCTAATAGCTTCAACTCCATCATGCTCGAAAGGTTAAGAAAATTACAAACGACTAAGTAAAAAAGAGCCATCAACAAATATTTAAAGACATTTTTTTGCAAATTTTGGAAAAAGTGTAAGCATTTTTTTTTAAAAAATCATCGAATACATCTTGGCCCCAAATTTATTCCGATTGGATGTATGTAATGATAGTTCAGCCGTTTCTGAACCGACTTTGATAAAATAAAGTTTATTCCGTCAGTAAAATATATGCTCTTTCAAATTTTACTCTCAGCTTTTCATTATCTCAAAAAAAAATTTCGTGCAGCGCCCTCTATACCAAAAAAGAACTACCCCTTTAATATTGTATTCAGTGAGTTTTACCAGAACGCTATAATCAGTTGCTTTAACTGACAGTGTCGAATGTTATCTAAATAAGTATTGGTTGACATTAAGATTTGTGTATTCTCTTATCAGTCATCCATATATAGTTTAATCTGACAATATTCGTTTTGTGTCGCATCTTACTTCCTCCATATTATCTATATCATAATATTACTATTCTACAATTAGAAGTGTGCTTACCACATCCCGAATATCCATTCTTATCATCATGATCATTGACAGGGAGAAGGGTGTAATTTTGCTGCATGGAGAGAGAAAATACAATCAAACCACTCACCTGCAATTAACAACAACATGTAAAATCAAGACTAGTATAGTATTCCGTCCCAAGACGAAAGATCACATTAAACCATAATAAAGAACGGGTTTTATAATAGTACTTTCAACCGCATTGGGTTTGGTTGCACTAACAATTATATAACTACAATTCTGTGTGGTGGCACTTAAAGTAATTCATTAACTTTATACATATTTTTAAAAGTGATATTTTACATTGCATTAATACACCTATATCATTATACTTCTGAATAATGTGATACTTTCATGATCTAGAATGTGAAACTTAAAGCATAAAAAATATAAACACATTGTTACCCACAACAAATTAGATGGTAGTACATTGACTGAGATGCCTCTAATAATACTCCATTTTGAAGAGGTACGATGTTTGAAGGATCTAATAACTTTGTTGACATGTGCAAACAGTGATGAATGGTTGATACAATGTTTATTGTTATTTGATATGTCCACTGGGTATTGTGAAAATTTCAAATAAAATTCATGTTATATGGCTGAGTAATGAGTAAAATACAAAGTTATATTATATGACCTATAAAGATACTAGTGTGCGATTGGTCAAAATGCTGTCACGTGACCATCGCTACAAGGATGAGAAGCGTTATATTGACCGATCAGTCAATATAACGCCGTTATATTGACCGGTGACGTAATTTACGTCACAATGGGTGTGTGAAGATGAACAATGTGCGCGTATTAGCATCCTGGCACGCGCAGCGTTGTTAAGCTTTTCTACGGAGATTGCGCGATCCGAAAGTAAATTTGAAAGGAAGGTCGAATAAAGAAGCATTTTGCGCAGCATTTCGATAACAACACACTGTTCTACTGGAAGGATTTCGATTTAATCTAATGATTTTCCCTTGTCCATAATTTTATTTCAACACCAAATTTATATTTATCTTGATTTGTATCTATATAGGTCATCATAATATAACAGATATTGACTTTTTCCTTCGGGAACCATATAACATTTCATTTCCCTTGGGGAGTTATATTTTTGTCTCGGAATACTATATTTTTCCTCAGCGCTACGCACTTCGGAAAAATATAATGTCCCTCGACACAAATATAACTTCCCTCGAGGA
Source organism: Echinarachnius parma (assembly GCA_037951105.1). NCBI lineage: Eukaryota > Metazoa > Echinodermata > Echinoidea > Clypeasteroida > Echinarachniidae > Echinarachnius > Echinarachnius parma. The sequence continues at coordinate 72,024 of JBAMJV010006416.1, read as the reverse complement.
TCTCAAATGTTATATTGCCCCTCAAGACAGTCAATATCTGTATAATATTATATGACCTATAAAGATACTGGTGTGCGATTGGTCAAAATGATGTCACGTGACCATCGCTACAAGGATGAGAAGCGTTATATTGACCGACCAGTCAATATAAGGCCGTTATATTGACCGGTGACGTAATTTACGTCACAATGGGTGTGTGTGAAGATGAACAATGTGCGCGTATTAGCATCCTGGCACGCGCAGCGTTGTTAAGCTTTCTACGGAGATTGCGCGATCCGAAAGTAAATTTGAAAGGACGGTCGAATAAAGAAGCATTTTGCGCAGCATTTCGATAACAACACGTCTGTTCTACTGGAAGGATTTCGATTTAATCTAATGATTTTCCCTTGTCCATAATTTTATTTCAACACCAAATTTATATTTATCTTGATTTGTATCTATATAGGTCATCATAATATAACAGATATTGACTTTTTCCTTCGGGAACCATATAACATTTCATTTCCCTTGGGGAGTTATATTTTTGTCTCGGAATACTATATTTTTCCTCAGCGCTACGCGCTTCGGAAAAATATAATGTCCCTCGACACAAATATAACTTCCCTCGAGGATCTCAAATGTTATATTGCCCCTCAAGACAGTCAATATCTGTATAATATTCACCAACTTGTTACACTGACTTTGTAAACGGCTACGACTAAATACTTCAATAGTAAATATCTTCTTACGAAAGGGAAATTTGAAAAACCGAAACCTGTCCCATGCTTCTATTTTTGATATGAATACAGCAAAGTATGATAGAACCCATAAAATACGAATTGGATTTTGAGGGTTTGGACAATGTTACTAGATTCCTTCAATAGTTATACGTACATTAGAAAATATCCATGTTCCATTTCTTCGCCACGAATAGAAGATTAGTGAAGACAGGATGATGATCACGATCAATATCAAGGCCAAGTAACCTCCGATGTATTTAGGCCTGCTCAATGTGCGTGCACAAACAGTAAAGACATTTTAAAATGTGAAATATTCTGTCACGACATAGCTTTTGTTTTATGAGTCCTGCCTTCCTGTGATACGGCACGACACCCATGTTCTGCCACGTATTGGTACGGAATAGCCACCGAATAAGGCCATTGTGTATTTGCATTCCACACAAATGTCAATATGTGAATTTTATATACGGCAAGGCTTTTTGGTACAATTGACTAAGGCCATTGTGTATTTGCATTCCACACAAATGTCAATATGTGAATTTTATATACGGCAAGGCTTTTTGGTACAATTGACTGGGACATTAGTGAGCAAATCCAAGGTCACCCAGGCCCACATCCTAGGTTGGTTCAAATTGATATGAACTTTCGGTAATCTAAGAGTAAATACTTATATTTCATGTCAATTTATTATTCGAATTGCACCCTTAAATAGAGATGACTTTCGTACATTGAGAGTTGTAACATTATAGTGATGTATATATGAGCATGTGCGTTTGTGTGTGTAGGACGATCCGTATTTTACATGTTATGCCTTAGTCCCACCTATAGGCGTACCCAGGAGGGGGGGGGGGGTTTGGGGGGTTCAAACACCCCCCCCTTGACCAAATACTGGCTGTTTGTTTGTTTGTTTTTTTTTTTTTGGGGGGGGGGGGGGGTTGAAACCCCTTTTTCAAATTTTAGCCGGTCTCGAGACCACTTTTAAGCAGTCTCGACCATCTGTAACCTGGTCTCGGCCTCGAAAATTTGCGAAGAATCCCGGTCTCGGGCTCAAAAATGTTGAAATTTCTTGATCATGGCTTTGAATATTGTCCACGATCACCCCCCCCCCCCCCCCACCCCCACTCTAAGAGGATTCTCAAATTTTCGACGGACCGTGGTCTCGGTCTCGAAAATTGTGAAGGTACTTGGTCTGGGCTTTGAAAATATTCTACGGACACCCCCCCCCCCCCCCCCCCCGCCACTGAGAGGGGTTCCCAACCAATAGTCTTGGTCTCGGCCTCGAAATTTTTTGACGGACCGTGGTCTCGGTCTCGGAAATTTTGAAGGTACTTGGTATCGGCATTGAAAATTGTCTAAGGACATCCCCCCCCCCCCCCCCCCCCCTCCCACTGAGAGGGTTCTCAACCAACGGCCTTGGTCTCGGTCTTTAAAATGTTGAAGGTACTTGGTCTCGGCTTTGAAAATTTTACAAAGTAACCCCTCCCTTGAAAAAATCCTGGGTACGCCACTGGTCCCACTGCACCGTTTCTCCTTCTGCTTCCCACCCTTCCCATCTTAAATTCTAGGATTAATTTGTAACTGCAACGGATATATTTGTATCCAAGTATCCGGACTTAACCGGAGTAACCTGGATTGAGTTTGCCAATCCTGAGAATTTTTGCATTGCATCAACAATCCAGTTTGTGTCAATTTATTTAATGTACATCGTATGACTCAATATGCACAATGTGAATCATTTTAAAACAAATCAATGTAAGATATTGTTACAAATGTTGTTCTAATGACCTAATGTCAGTTTCGTAAGATTTCACATTTTCTTTTAAAAAAGCGATTTACAAATTAAGTATAATATAACGACCCAATTAATGAAAAATGCTTGATTACGTTGGCAGGTTGGGAGTTGTGTTGATAGCCCTCCATCAGGCAGACATGTCACTGTTACAGTTGCAGGACCTGATAACTTGAAGCCTTTATCACATCTAAACCCACATGTCGTCCCGTGGATAATAGACGACCCGGCTCTGCAGGCTAATTCGTCGTTGACTTTCATGGAATCAGGGTATATTGGTATCAAACACGTAAGAGCTGGTGATTGTATTTAAGAAACACAAGAACAATTTTATTACATGGTTAGAAAATTACAATAAGTAAATAAAAATGAAAACTTCGTAATTTTATAATAAATTATACAGATTAGTGACTGGCGGATGTACCGGGAACACAGGCCGTGTCGTTGGATTTTATGTCCCTTAAGCAGTGTTAAGTGTTCCGCGTGGAATAAGAAACAAATATGGCTGAATAAAAGCGAATTATTTGGGTGACTAATTGATTTTTCGATGATCTGTTTTTGATAGAACCAGACTTTTCCATCAATTTGAATGGAGCTCAGTTTAGTTTGCCAATCCTCAGATATTATCGATCGCTTACTTCACATCAAACAATTTAGTATGTGTCAATTTTTGTAATGTGCATCGTGTGACTCAATAAGCAAAATTTTGATCATTTTAAAACAAATCACTGTAAAAATATCGTTACAAATGTTGTTTCAATGACCTAATTTCAGTTTCGCATAAGATGTCACCTCTCTTAGTAAAAACAAAGACAAAAAGAAAAAATTTACAAAGTACTAGTATAATAAACGACCCAATTAATGAATAATGCTTTATTACGTTGGCAGGTTGGGAGTCGTGTTGATATCCCTCCATCAGGCAGACATGTTACTGTTACAGTTGCAGGTCCGGATAACTTGAAGCCTTCGTCACATCGAAACACACATGTCGTCCCGTGGATAATAGACGCCCCGGCTCTGCATGCTTCGTCGTTGACTTTCATGAAATCGGGGTAATTTGGTACCAAACAGGTAATATCTGTTGGTTGTATAAGAATCACAAGAGCACTTTTTTGTATGGTTTGGAAATACAATAATCATAAATCACAGTTGCACGTTCTAAATTACAAATTATGGTATGTTATTTAGATATTGTCAAGTTTGGGAATGGAAATGCATACAGCCCTTTGACAATTTTCACTTTTACGGCCAATTTTTCGGCTTTTTCAAATCGGACTGAATTCGGCTCAGCAGCTTAGCATTTTCTGCAGAGTCAAATCAGTCAGTGGGTGCAGTATATTGTGTGCATGATGATGAATGATGTCGATTCCTAGTAAATTCCCACTCTATATAGAGTAGATAGATAGAGTAAGTTAAATTGAATGAACACGTCTGGAAATTGATCCCCCATAAACGAAATTAGCGCTGATTAATGACATCGGATGCACATTTCCGAATTTGAACTTCGCGATTTGACATTTGAGTGCCCAAATGTGACTGCTCGGAATACGAATTTGAATGACCTAAGCGACTCCTCCACGGCAATTGCTCAATTTAAATGCACATAAACGAATTTGGGCACGTAAAGTAGGACATTGGCCAACAGATAATTATACAGCGCTACTAGTACTACCGTGGGGATTAAAGCGCTTTGTCCTATCATTAATCCAATCCCCAGGCAAACGGATACACACTGCAATCATTCTTGCGCACAAAGTGCACAAATTCTATTCCTTAGGGAGTATTCCAGCCAGCCACCTGTTAGGCGCACACAGTGCTAAAGAACCAAGTTTCCATCCTCCTGGGTCCCCATTTTGTATACACCTGTTTTGTGTGTATTTAATGTACTTACGTTCGCAAGTCGGTAGCTCATGAGAAAAGAGGCCCAGATCGCAACAAGATATCGTCGAACTTCCACGAATCGTGTATCCAACATCACACTTGAACGTACACGTCTCGTCACAACCCAGCTGGTCACCGGGCTTACATCGCCCCTCAGTTTCGGCAAGAGGGTGTGAGTAGTCACCAACTATGCATGGACGAACTATACTCCGCAAATAAAGACACAGGACACTTATTTAAGACAACATATATATCTCATATTTACTTACGATGAAATATATGTTATTGTATATCAAATTAAAGATACAATGACCCTCTTTAATACTGGCATAAAGTCCAGGTGAAACCATTAATGCATGACTTGTCACGATCAATTAACCACCGCAAGGTCTGTTTTCAAAAATAGCAAAAATTGAACATCCATTCAACCATATAAATGTTGATAGGCATAATCTAAAACGCTAGATTCATGACATGGCATAATTTGTCATTACAAATGTGATATGTTTTGCTTTCCTCTCGATGAAAAAGTTTGAATGAAGACAAATTGTGAATGTTAAAGGTTTTATTTTAATTCAAATGTAACGAAATGGGGAATTCCATGGCAAAGGTTCATTCGTCAACACCACAGTTTGTGCACTTTTTTCAGCATTTCAGCATTTTGTATAAAAAGTGTTCTCAAGAATTCTACCGTAGTCCAAAGATCTTCAAAACCTGTTGTCATCCTTGATCAACCATTTGGGCAGTCAACATGTCATTACTCTTGGTGACTATGGTTACAATGGAAGGGGACATATGGAACATACAATATTTATGCCTCAAAGACAGACCAGTATGTTGATGTTCTCATAACCTAGCCATGTTTTATTTGAAAATGTGTATTTTCGGAGTTTGTTCATGACTATAAGGTTAACTAATGTCATAATTGACTTGCCCCGCACATCTTGTTTTAATCAAACACTAACTATCATATCAGTAAAATAGTGCGGCCCTCCCTGTTCCCTTCACAACAATATTGTCCCTCTTGGTCAGCTTCATGGTAAACTTTGCCCCTATACTAGTTTCCCCCTGCATTGCAAACTATGCCCCTTCCTATCCCCTGTCGCATCGACGACGTACCGTGCAGAATCCCAAGCCTGGACAGATGGTCCTTCATAGCGGCGACCATCGCGACAGTTATTTCATCGATGTGACGTGTATGTTCAATCATGACCACCTTAGTTTGGGTCGCCTCATCTTCCGCCATGCCAGTGTACACCCAAGGCCGTTCGAAGTTGAAGACCTTACCGTGGACGGTAGTTTTCATCGCTCGACAGCACACGGGTAGCTTCATTGAATGTATAAAGGGAAACGTCACATCAAATCAAATCAAATAAATTTTGTTTAATTGTAACACTATTATGTAAAAAGTCCGTAGACATTATCCGATAGTGTTAATGGTAAACAACGTAAGATTAAAACAAAATAAACAAAATAAGTTTTCAGCTTTTGCCTGTTGTAAAAGGTTGGCCACCAGAAATGACTTCTAGGACCTTCTAGGATCACAACCTAGGTGGACAACCTCGCGAACTAGCTACTGGAAGTCCACAGGATGAGTTTCAAGAAAACCACACCTAATGCACTAAATAGTGTGTTTTAGCCTTGGGGTCATGAATACCCAGTCACACATCTTGCACAATTACACCACAATGCACAGCTTATTCCAGATTGATTTTTCATGAAGGTCTTCCCTAAAGTCCTGCGCATCGTTTGATACCAAATGTGAGCATATTGCATTTTTGGTTACTGTGTCACACGTCGTTACATCGTGATGCGTCACACATGGAAGTGAAATTTCGAATACAGCGCTTATGTATGAAATGCAAATAACTCTTTTAATAGTTAATAATAGGCTATATCTTAATCTTTAAATACTTAATTCGATTTTAAATACCTATTAAGAGCATTATACAAAGACACCAATTATGTAAATTAATAATTTAATACAAAACAAAGCCAATAAAAAACAAACAAATACATAAGCATATGAGTTGTTAATGTATTAATTTGTTTAGATTGCGATAGAATGATACAAAATCCATCTGAAACATCATAACTTATCATCATTTGAATCAGATACAGAGGTGTGTGTGCGTGTGTGTGTGTGTGTGTGTGTGTATTTTTGTGGGGGGTGGGGGTGGAGGGAGTCACATGACCATCAGTGGACTCCAAAACTAATTATAAGCGAGGACTATGGTACTCACCCTGAATGGAAGAAGTGTAAGTGAAGGCTTGCATGACAAGTTTAAAGCAGAGTCTCTTTACTAGATCTTATAAAGGAGGTACATTATGAAGCTTGGAAGGGGGTACTGTTGTTAAGGATTGACCATAGAAGTGGCGTATATGACCTTCTAGATAGGAACACAAACTGTGTGCAAAACCTTATTGACTATCTGCTGAAAGTCCACGTCAAGCGTAAACTGAAAAAACACGTCTACACCAAACCACTCATCTCAGCCGAGTTGAAATATATGCTGCACCTTCATTCATCAGTTTATCCAGCACACATCATGATTTATTTCGTGTCATCGGGGATAAAGAGCTGTTGTCGAGGTCATTGCAGCAGTGGGAACCAAACCGTACACAGCAACAGCGCATTCCTTCAGGAACATATCAAATGTGCAGTGTTCTGGTAAAAAAAACCTCACCAACGTGAAAAAGGGGTGTTTGAAGGCAATATAACAGGGTCCTTTTCCAGTGAGAAGAAGACGACAAGACTTATGACGCTCAACACCTTCTACACCCTAGCAAGACAAATCTCAAGAAGAAAAGAGGAAAGCAGCCACAATGCAGGCAAGAGCAATGAAGTTCTGCGCATGACTATGATTTTTGCTACTGGTAGACAGCTTGACATGTATGACTTCATGGAAAAGCATGGGTTCAGTGATATATTTCACCTACTCTGTTCAAGGAACCCGGCAATATGTGAAGTGGTAGGAAGACCGGTTTCCTCTTAGTGCTAAACCAATTTTTTTTCTGATTTGCCATCGGATAACAAAAAGAACAGCAGTGGTCCTTTCACAAAGGTGAAACATTTTAAGCAATTCCAAAGTATGGAACCGCTTTCTTCATGTATAGGAACAGTTATTCTGGCACCCATCAACATGATATTGTCTTGCCCAGGCTTGCTGTGTAGTTGACACTAGAACTTCCATCACTGAGGGACTATCCAAACTCTATTCATAATGGAATGTTTGGCTTGGGAATTTGCGCATTCTTATCAATGATGGCGTGAGAAGCTCGTTTTAGACAAAGGAGAAATGAGTCCTCACTAGGAGGCAGTAGCTTCAAGAGAGCTGACTCGTTGTTGAAAAACTTTTAAGCTCTCAAATTTCCCAGACCGGCTTTTGTCTGCTTTGGTGATGTACACATCCATTGCAAGTTCTTGTGTTCAAGTGATAATGTCATCTGTTAAAGCATTGGCAGGTTTTTTTTTACCAGCAGTGTCGATATGTGCCGATTCTGGGCTGTCCTCACCCACAGCTCTAAGAGATCAGTGAGACGTGCTTGTGACATCAGTGTCGTTGGCATGAATAACTGCTCTGTCGAATCTGTGAACTGCTCTGTTGTAGAATGTATAAAGTAAGACCCTTGTAACAGCCTCTTCATGCCTGTTGTGTAGATTCAAGCCGACAGGAACCTCTATAGCAGACCCCACTGTGAGAACAATACTCTTTTCTTTCTATCCACCACCAATGTGCAGATGGCTTTGACCAAGCTAAGGTTCAAGCTGTCCATAATCTCACCACCTTTCACAGGGTAACCTCAAAAGGTTTGTTTTGGTAGCTTGATATAGCGAAACACTCATATGGATCAAGAGCTGCACGTTTCCCACTGACTTCATAGACTTTGGCTCATTTTTGTATAGGGCACACCTCTGTTCCTGTTCAGCAGACTTCAGGCTTGCCTAACTGCAATGTGTACATGTATATGTTCAACAAAGGTGTATGATATCAGTACCGAAAGGAAATTCTTCCAGCAATAGATTTGCGTGCCATTTAGTGACTGCTTCATGTGCATCACCTTTATGAGATGGCCAGTGACATATGGCGCACATTGCATTAACAACCACTGTCCTTGTACAGTTCGGTTGTCATTGACTTTGACTACAACCTCTTTAATAATAATAATAATGAAACATTTCTATATTATAGCGCATAACACATAAGCAAAATTGCATGTCTCTTTATCCCTGATGACACGATTCTGACCAGATGTATGGTGTGGCATGGATGAATGGAGATGCAGCATAGAGGGAGCATACTTTTCAACACTGTTTGTAGATCGGATGGCTGCCTTTAGTGGGTTTTTTGTAGATGCTTTTCAAGTTTCGCGTCATGTGGACTTCCAGCAGCTAGTCCAACTATAGGTTGTTTCTAGAATGGACATATGAGACATTTATGTGGGCCAATCTTTAACATGAACCAACTTTCACGATATATATTTCCTTTAGACCTAGAATTAAAATTGCCCTCAAACGTGTCATGTAAGCCTACAGACACACTACAGACACACCAAACTGGGTGGGTAGACCTCGATTATAATTATGTTTGGAGTCCATTGATGAAAGGCTGGTCTTTTGAACACCCCCTTCCCTCCTCCCGGGTATCTCATTCACAGGATAAGCATTATGTAATTGTTTTGGTATATTTTGTATCATTTGATTATAGTAATTTAACCACATCTAAACAAATTATAACATTAACAACTCATATTCTTATGTATTTCATTGTTTTTATTGCTTATGTGTTTTATTGTTTATTAAAGTACATATATAGTTTCATTATATACTGCTCTTAATAAATATCTAAAATGCGAAGTACATGTTTAAAGATCGAGATATAGCCATTTTTCATTTTGTAAGAATTTAGTTGTCTTTTATACATACGCGCTGTATACGAATTTCACGTCCGTATGTGATGTATCACGTTATAACGACGTGTGACGCAGCAACCAAATATGCAATATGCTCAAATTTGGTATCAAACGATGCGCAGGACTTTAGGAAAGTCCTCCATGAAACAACAATCTGGAATCCGCAGTGCATTGTGGTGTAATTGTGCAAGATGTGTGACTGGGTATTCATGACCCCTAAGGCTAAAACACACTATTTAGTGTATTATAGGTGTGATTTTCTTGAAACTCATCCTGTGGACTTCCAGTAGCTAGTTCGCGAGGTTGTCCACCTAGGTTGTGATCCTAGAGGGTCCTAGAAGCCATTTCTGGTGACCAACCTTTTACAACAGGCAAAAGCTGCTAAACCCCCTTTGCCCCCTGGGTAAGTAGAAATATGTTCAACACAGAATCATGTATGAAGTAATATTAACAATAATGATTTATTATTGGCTGAGTTATTTCACTAAGATTTCTTATGATTTCACTAAAAGTTCGCATCATGATTTGTTTTATTAATAGATGTAAAAATAAATATTCACTATAATATACTATAAAAAAAATAATTTCTTCTCGCGAATAATTTCAATGAGACACAAGCTCATTCCAAGCAAAACTTTCCTCTAGTCGAAAATGAGCAGTGGGATCATTATAACATTATAAAAACAGTATGTCCTAAACACATTGGTACAGTTAGGAATCAATTTATTACAATATAATAATGAACACATTTAAGGTTATTTGCACTGGCGTACTGGGGGGGGGGGGGGGGGGGGTGGGGAGCATTATGTAAAGTCCAATTTCCTTCCTAGGTGTGCACCAGATTGCACAATTTCAAGTATAAAATTGCAAAAGCTCTCTAGCTAATACCGTGCATGGGCGAACATCTCCCACCACACCATCAACTCTCCTCCTATCTATGCCCATTCGGTCGTTTCGCTCCCGTGGGATCGGTCGTGTGTTGTGGCATTTTGTGCAATGTTCGAAACTTAATTTCACTTTGCGAATACTATTTTGGGGTGCATATTTTATTATAATGTTTTCTTCTTAACTCAAATATAATTTGTTTAAAGTAGGTAAAATCATGACGCACTTTCTCTCATAGTACATGGCGTCAAATCCGAATTCCCTTCCTAAATATGCACCAGATTGCACAGTTTCAAGTCTAAACAATCCAAAAGCTCCCTACCGTCGGAGGGAGGACACGACTGAGCGGTGAGGAGGGGTGAGGACACCCCCTCCTCACCGCTTAGTCGCTTCGTTCCCTTGCAAGATCCCAGACGCACCGCTTTTTTTAAAGTTGGCACCCCTGTGGTGATGCGGATTTTGTTTAGCCCCAAAAGGTTTTTGCTCATTACGCCACTGGTTATTTGGTACCATATTAAAGGTGAAGAAGTGTGCTATTTTGTTTTTTGTTTAACCTATGGTCTTCAGCGGATCTCAAATTATGTCTGATTGTATACGAACATACCAAAACATTTTTTTAAAACGATGTTCGTATGTGCACTGAAAATGGCGATGGACATGCATTGATATATCTTCATACAAAGCATGCCTTCTAGATATAGCTCTTTCAAATTGACCTAGCTTCAGGAGTCTGATCGCCTCAGATTCCTAGCACTTTTGACAGTTCCCAATGGTCCTTTAAATGTGTCGTAAACCTGAAGGCGTTTGCCTTGTTGCCATTACTGGAATCGATTGAAGACATTTGGAAGGTTGTGCGTTTTAATATTGAGACCATAAAGAGTCTTTCCTCAAGGGATAACTGATGTTAAAGTGAAGGCTCGCATTGTAATAACACGCAATAATGATCAAACACTACTTCACTTGTCGAATATTTGAAGATGTTGTAAAGCCTCTGTTGATTCAACAAAAGGCGTGAAATCCATTAAAATGGAAAATCAGGCGATGGTTACAACATATTCAAGCATCATTTTTTAAAATTAGCAATTACAAATTTACGCAAATATATTCTACACTTTTTTGCTCTGAAAATAATTACGTTTTGGGTAAGTCATGAAATGCACAGCACGTACATTGGCACAAAGTGGATTTCCATGTACTGCAGCAAACAAAATACCACATTTCACAACTGACAAACCAACTGACAATTAAGCTGAAATAAAAACCACCAGGAAGCCTTCGTAACTTCACAAATATTTTACGACTGTACTATTCTTTTTGAGACATATATAAAATGTATTATATCAATCATTGTTATTACTATAGGACCTGTGCCTGTGGTACAGCAAATGAACCTGATTACAACATACATTGGTAGATTAAAAATAATATTTGAGCCAAAAAAAAACACAAAATAAATCACAACGTCAAGATATCATGCAATGGCCTGAAAAACTATCTACGGTTCTATTCTTACAGAATGTTGTGAAAAACCTGATAAATATTCCATTCCATATCGTGACACTCGAGGTAGAAAATAAAATCACCCCAAAAAGTCTATTTTGGAGACATATTTGTGGTATTATGTATGCAAAATCAAACCACAAAATACAAAACAGGTGGGACTATGCTGGCCTAAGAAGGCTTTATTAGCGACCTGTCCTGATTTATCACAAGGTCAGTAAACCATAAGAAAGCATAATTGCACTTGGTGCCCCCCGGGGGCGCGGCGGGATTGGTTTTACCTGTCTGTGGATCACGTCCTTACACGCAGTTTCAGCTTTGACCAACTAATATCCATCCGAGCTGTGCAACGAGTGATGATGATACGCGCACTGATATCATTGCGTGCATGAAAATAAAGATTGGGTGGCATCAAGTGCAAGATTGATGTCACTTGATACCCTTTGACCGTTACCTCATTGAAGGTAGTAGTAATCATCACCTGAACTATGAGGTTCATATACCTCAATGCATGGCGATTTGCATAGACGGACAGACAGACAAACATGTCTTCCTCTTTTTGTAGTATAGATAATTGTGGTGATCATTAATATTAGTAGTATCATTATACTTATCATCATTATAATAATTATTGCTTTTACTGTTAGTATTATCATTATCATCATCATCTGTATTTGTATTATTATCATATTGTTATTGCACTATTTTGTTTATTTACTTACCAAACCATCGTGTGTATCGAGGTAAATGTGGGACTCGTATTCCTCGACTCTCTCTGCAAAATGGTGAAAACATGTTTTAATGAAGTTTATTTAAATAATTCCTTCCTTTCTGTGTACACTGTTGGTCATAAAGTTGGAATATTTTTTGTTTAGACCCAACTTCATTCTTTGTCCCTACTTTGCGCCTAATGAACCATTTTGAACTATAAATAATGATTTTATAGTGTTTCCAAACTACCAATGTACACTAAATGGGTGCATAAATTTGCATAAATTAATGTAGCCTTTTGTTTTAAGCTTTGAAAGGCAGGACCTGTGATGATTGGCCCCTTTCCCTCTCCAAAGCGTATGTCCAACATGTCATCGTTATGGGTCATTTCTCAGAGTTGGCTGTAAAATATTCAACCAAAATTGGCACAGAGGCTCTCTAGGCCAAACTCCATCCAACGCCATTTGCTACACGCCAAACGATGCGTGTCCTCCACCAGGAAGGGGTGACATCAAGCAATGTCCACTGGTTCGTTGGAACATCGCAGGTTACGGTCTGTAAAATACCCAGACGTCATCGAGAGGAGGGTCAATTAAAAGCACGTGAATCTCTAGGACGTCCACAATTGACCATCAGGATAGATTATCGCAAATTGCGTAACCTGTGCCGTAGAAACCGGAAATGCCAAAAAGGAGCCTTCGCCGTCTATGAAGAAAATACTATGGAATCAACGCCTTCCGACAAACTGAAGATCAGAGGTCGCTCTAACATGGTAACCGGGCAAAACAAACTACCAAGTGTTCAGCCCATACCATGCAACCAAGATTTACCGGGCGTTCCTGGACTAGGGAGAACAGAAGATCGCCGCCTGGACACTCGTGATATGTCATCTTAATGGATACGAGCTTTGGAGAGGGAAAGGGGCTAATCATCAAAGGTGCTGCCTTTCAAAGCTCAAAACACAAGGCTAAATCAATTGATGCAAATTTATGCAACCATTTATTGTACATTGGTAGTTTGGAAACATTATATAATCATTATTTTTAGTCTAAAATGATTCATTAGGCGCAAAAAACAGGAAAAATAATGAAGTTGGATCTAAAAAAAAAAAAAATATTCCAACTTTATGACCAACAGTGTATGTTGTAGCAATATCATGACAGATATATCATTTATATAAGTTATTCATTTTTGTGAACTATCTCATAAAATAAACGAATGTGGACTTTCGATTATGACGTACGTATACATTACTTACTTGTGATATGGAGACTTATTATTACTTGACATTGTTGTTAAAGTGATTCCTGTAAAGTGTCTAACTCCACGAACATTTCTTGGAGCTTCCTCGTTTCTCTTCTACCGTGTTGTTTAGCTTATGGTAAGAGAAGAATAAAATAGGGTTAGCTTTTTCAAAATGTCCCTTTAGTATGAAGATAATTATCATTGAAACTCATCATCTCAAAACCGTTGCCCAACGGTTTTGGTAAAAAGTACAATTGCCGTAGCTGAACACGCCCGGCCGGCGTGCCACCCGATCACAGACCTGGGCCGGAAATCTTCCCAATAGACAGGGCAGCGCAACGAGTCGAAGAGACAGTATAGTGTAATGCGTTCTAAGAATTGTTTATTATTATTATTATTATTACCCGACTATTGAGCCGAACGCGCGCAAATTATGTACCGTCTGTATACACGGGTGCGGATATCGTCAAACGGACGATTATTACTGCGACAAATCTACGGCAGGCCATCAGTATTCGGTGATAAAATATGAACTCAATATTCGTTTTTTCACTAGGTAAACAGTGGACGTTTTCAGAAATCTTTCAATTGTATTTTACAATGTTATTGATATAGGATAGAAGTCTTAAATGTAATATTTTGCAATATCTGACACTTTACAGGGATCACTTAACTGTTTTTTGTATGTACGACCTCCTTGCAAAAGTAAATGTATGATGTCTTTTGGTTTTTGATACAGGTAGATCTGTCGAAAGGGTTCAATCTGTAAAAAGGTTATAAAGTTTCGTGTTTAAAAGGTTTGATTATACATGAACAACCGATATATATACAATTTGTTGAGCATACTTCATTATGCGTATTGTATGCATTGATTTGATAATTATGTCTACTGAGTGATGTGTTTATATTCCTATGATATACAAATCTGAATTATATATATGAAGGGACAGGGAGTCTTTCTTTAATCAAGTAGCCGTACCCGGCTCAAAATAATATTCTGGCGTCGATTCAAGCAGTTTTCTTCCGGTAAGCGCCGTAGATACGTCTGTCATCGATAGCTCCTTGGTCCGGTTAGTCCATTCTCCCGCACACGTTCTTCTTTCTATGGAAGGAATAACAATGTGTTTATTGGCATGCACACAATTTTGATTTAATTAAAACTGTTTTTTTTCCCGAAAAATATCAGCCACCCATCTCTGGCACAGCTTACTATCGATACATAATAATAGGCAATTTCGTATGAACTTCAACGAAAGTCACCACTGATCACGCACAAGCACGCATACACACACACACACACACACACACACACACACACACACACACACACACACACACACACGCGTGCGCCCCAACATAAACCCCTCAAAAAAGTTCGGAAACTCAATTTGATCGATTATATCACTCTTATTGACAAATTTTCTTTTTTTCTTTTAGTGTCATTGCATTGCATGATGATTTCTCTTTAAAATGGTACATTATTTGTCACTTATTTCAAATCGGGGAATACAGAGTGTGTTTTAGAATGGAGGACGGTCAGGAGTCAAATGTCGCAAAATGGGCCGAGAGTATTCAGTTGGGAAATTTGACTCTTGTGTCGTGTTTTTTAATGTTCAAGTTGTATCGAAGATTGTAGCATGTTCAAATGATTAAAACCTATCAAATTTGGTATCATTTTAAAGCCCATTTGCCTTTTCAATACGATTATGTCCATAACAATTTTATTAGCAGGTAAAGTATGGTAGAGCTGGATATGGGGATGGTCGAAAGTGAAATGTTGCAAAATGCATTTAATTTTGTGAAATTGAAGGCGTTGCATCGAAAATCGACTATTGGAGGAGATGTTTTGAGGTTTTACTTTGCATAATCATCAGTAAATTTAGCATCATGTGAAAGCATGTTTATTTTTCCTTAACATTAATATGTCTCACCTGTAATGATTATGCTATTGGGGTGTGTGCAGTAAAGCCGGATATGGGGGCGTATTAATGCCATGAATTTAAGACCGTGGCTTCTTGTTTCAAGATTCCGGTAAGATATTGTTTTATTAATAATATCTCTATCATCATTACGTTTTTCACTATCAGAAAGCCCGTTAATTTAGGTTTAATATGATATCTCATTTGGAATGATTATGCTGCATGTGTGTGTGCAGTACAGGAAAACTAGCAAACTTGATGTAATGAAAATCCCTAAACCTACGCAAAGTGGCCAGAACTGGCATATTAGCGCCCTCTTTGACCGTGTAGGTATGCCCTGTTTAGCACATGTCAAACGGCAAAACGTCGACCTTGCAACTTGACATTTTGAGCCCCATACATTTAGAGGTACTACACACACCTTAATCACATTACCATTATGAATGGGGCATTATTTAATTGACAAATTAACACGCTTCAACATGATGTTAAATTTCATAATGATTATGTAAAGTAAAGTACTAAGATATCTCCACAAAAAGTGATTTTTGGATGCAACGCTTCCAATTTCACACAATTAAATGCATTTTGTTTACATTTCGCTATCGATCCTCCCCAGTATTCACCTTTATTGTACCATCCCGGCTTTCATAATTATTCCAAGTGAGGTGTCATTGGAAAGATAATTAAACAGGCTTTTTCTGATACCGTATTGAACAGTATTTCTTCATTGTCAAGATATTCATCGTCGAAAGAACTCAAATTTGTGAAAGACCGTGATATGAGGGTCAGACCTTCCGACTGAAGTTTGTTGGCGCATTTTGTGACATTTCACTTCTCACCTTCCCTCATTCTCAAACATACTGCGCATACCGCGTACTCATGATGGATACGAATTTGGTATCATTTTAAAGAGGTATACACACTCTTTCAAGTGATACCAAATATAACCAACATGATTTCATAAGGAAATAGATATAATCGATCAAACTTGAGTTTCAGAACTTGTTTTGAGGGGTTTATATACACGAACATCAACTTAATAAAAGCCAGACTGTATGATTCAAAATGTAATTACACTATACGGAGAACATTCATCTTTTTTGTTTTCTCGATATTACTCAGTCGATTCCTTATCTAATCTAACATGAATATAGTTATACCATAAGTTTAACCATAATAACTTACCGAGAACTATGATAAAGACTGCAAAATAGAAATTGAATTCCCACGACATTGTCGATCATATTTTCTCGTCCAAAGTTTGTGATTCATTTCAAATTAACGTGGGATACATGATGCTAAGAACCAGTGCTGGTGTAGATCTAGGCAGTCTGATGTAGAACAAAATTTGATAAATTAAGTCGTTCTGTGCAATAATGACTTCAATATAAATGCACGTCTCAACAACATTTGAAAGTAGTTAATAAACACGTTACACCAGTTCCCTAGTAGGTAACGGGTCCATTTTGGATCGGTTGAGAACCTGGACTACCAAACACAGTTAAGCCTTCGACAGCTCAAACAAGGAAGCGAATTAATTTAACATTGAACAAAAGAACTCGATTGCCAGGAAACTTGCATGAATACAGTCATAGACCACGTATGTACCACATGAATAAATGACTAGATTGGCCACCATGAACCATGAATATAACAAAACACACACGAATTTATTGAATTTATACATGTATAACAACCCGAGATTTTCGATGTCTCCGTCTCATAATTATAAGGACTCCCGCCACTAATGTGCAGTTGGGCATCAAGACAATGATATGATTATAATAGTGTACCAAATTGAAATTGTTATTTCCTGTGAACTAATCATCAACATAATATGTTTGCCCAATCATTTGCAAATTCATTTGCTTCGGGTACAAAGGGCGCTAATGCATCCACTGGTATTTATATCGATGTGAGTCATCCTCGTGATTAGGTGATTTCCATAACAGTCCATTTAACATTTCACTCCATGGGAATCGTTCGCTTCTGTGAACACGCGGGGATTTTCGACCTATGCATTAGATTATATTTACGATCCAAGCCAATTGTTCGCCACGAAGCTCTGCCTTTCATCGTAACATAAAAGGTGACAGGTTTTCAAAAGGTCCCATGCAGTCATATTTACGAAGTTATTATTGTGTCATATTTAACAGGTAATGCACAAAATTATGCGCGTAAGTTTACATTGTGTGTCAGTTTAAAGGGATCTAGTAACTTTGTTGACATGTGAAACAAGTGATGAATGGTTAATGAATGTATGTATATTGTTGCTATCTGATATATTCACTAGGTAATGTGTGAAAATGTTACATTAACTCCTAACGTTGCCAAGATCACATTTTTGCGGGTTACAATTAAATACACACATGCCATAGAGCGTTACAATCCCTGGTAATTTAAAGGGGTAGTTCAGTTTTGGTAGAGAGGGCACTGCACAACACAATTTTTTGTGAGGTAATGAAAAACTGAGTGTCGAATTTGAAAGAACATGCAATTTGTATGGCAGAATAAACTTTATTTGGCCAAAATCGGTTCAGGAATGGCTGAAATATTAATAAATATATCCGATCGTAATTAATTTGGGGCCCAAATTTATTCTGTGATTTGTAAACAAAATTTTAGAAATGCTTACACTTTTTCAAAACTTTTCAAAAGCGGTTTTTTAGATGATATCTATATGTAATCATTATTTCAATAAAACATCACATGGGCCATTCTTGGTCACGTGTGTGACCCAAAACATGACAAATTTTGAAATGGGATGCTTATATTTCAGTAAGTATGAGACTATAATGATTTTTACTTCATATGTGACTTGAATATGTTGTAGTCTTTCAAACTTAACACAAAAGATTTTATAAGGATTACGTAACTCAATGTCAGAGGTCAAATGGCATGGGTCACGTGTGTGACTTCGCACGGAGCGCTTTTTTCATACCTAAATTTCATTTGGAAAATTCTTTAAAATATGAATAGCTATAATGTTCAGCTTATTACCAGAGAAGTACTATACATTTGTAAGTACAACAATAGCAATGAATGAAAATTATATCAAACCGTTGTTTTTTATAGTACTTAATTATGTGGCAACGTCTGGTCACGTGTGTGACATTTTGGGGTGGTCACGTGTGTGACATGTACAATATGAATGGAAAAATGGGAATTTTATAATATCGGGTTAGAAAAGAATGAAAGGTTGAATTTGTGCAAAGTTGGTATCAACCTGTACAGGAATGTGAGAAGAATGAGCTTGCTAATTATCCTTTTGATATCTTGATTATTTTCTGAATTATGATTATTAGAAAAATATTGAAATATGTAAATTTATGCAAATGAGTAAAAAAGTTTCATTTTAAACTTCAAATCATGTATTTCATGAAACTTTACACATGGATCATTCCAAAAATGGAACAAAACTACAGAAAAATAAAACTTCAATTTTTCCGAAAAAGTTTCACTTTTCAAAGAATGGCCCACATGCATAATTTTGTCTGAAAAACGGTTGAGACCAATGCATTTTTAGAGAGCGCCCTCTTGTGTTTTAATGGCTCTTTTTGAATGATAACAGGCTTTTACTTAGTCGTTTGTAATTTTGTAGACCTTTTGAGTATGGTGGAGTTATAACTATTAGTTTGTAATGTTTTTGTGCAGGTTTTGGTTACTAAAGTTCAGCCTTACCAAAACTGTACTACCCTTTAAGAGTTAAAGGGATCTAGTAACTTTGTTGGCAAGTGCAACAAGTGATGAGTGATTATGTGTATTGGAGTGATATGATATGTCCACAAAGTAATGTGTGAAACTTTGTGTTAATTGGATGTTTTTTGGCTGAGATATGAGCAAAAATGCAAAGTGATATTCATTAATTCATTATACTTACATTGTACACGGCATGAAAGTATCCCGTAGACAATTGCACTTCAATCGTAAATATTTGTTGAATGAAATTGAAATTTGAAAAACCGAAACCTGTCCAGTGTTTTTATTGTTAATAGGGATATGATAATGAAGGAGAGAACCACTAGAGTTCCAAATATGTTTTGAGGATTTTGACAATGTTACTAAGACCCTTTGAAGTAGAATTTCATTGAAAATCACAACATATGAGAATAATGCATCACTAGAGAGCTAGGGGCTAACATAACAAGATAAATATTTATTTATATCATCTGACTTAGTAAAATACGCGTCGCTGATTGGCTAGTCACGGTTCATGACAGGGGTGTCAATTTTGTTATGACACCATGGCCAGAGAGTTATGACACCCATCCGCGATTGACAATCAATATTACAACAAATGCACGTGTAAACGGTACGTAAAGTACCGTACCGTACCGTGATATACCGTACCGTACGATAATCATTCTTCTCGCAGCCACCAAAATCAAACGAAAATCAGCGATTTCCAGTACAACTTGATCAGATAATTACATGATTAACATAATCGAAGGAAGCAATCAACACATATTTCCGATATAGAAATGCAGTGATCGGAACATGTTGAGATATTAGTGCTGGGAGAAGCCGAGAGAAGCAAATTACGTACGTAAATCGACTGCATTGCATTGTGATTGTACTGTGTGTTGTGTACACAATTGTGTTGCGGTGCAGTGTACGTGTGTGAGTGAGTGAAAAGCGAAACGGATTATGATTTCAATTTGTTTTATTTTAAACAATCAGATGATATAACAGTTGTTAACTTTGTTGTCGGGAACATGACGGAATATTCCAATCCTCGGGATTTAAAATGCTATTTCGTGAAGAAAATAAGTCCCTCGACTACGTCTCGGGACTTATTTACTCTTCCCTCAATAGCATTTAAAATCCCTCGCATGAAACATTCCGTCATGTTCCCTCCACCACCAGTTAACAACTGTATAATGTCCCATACCAACAGAATATCCTAGTACAACAACAAAACAAAACCTCATCACAAGAATCGAAAGCAAGCGCTCTTTGTGCTAAAAACGCCAATGTTTTGATGACGTCGTAAAGTGTGCAAGTTATCATTAGCAGACGATGTCTCATTACGAATCTACACAACGTGCACTCATATTGCCTGCTAAACGTGTATCCTTGCCACGAAAGCGCATTTATTTTATTGCATTTAGTAAATAAGGTTCACCTCGACTTATACACAATTATCATTCACTCGGAGACATTTACGGAAATAAAGAGAACTTCAATGAAGTGAGTCACACACCGTCCTACTTTATCTGGTTGAAAGACCCGCCGAAGTCTGGGCACGATTCTATTGGCCCAATGTTCAACAGCCTTATTTTGATGCGGGTGTCGCTGCATTTGCAGTTCTGCGTGTGATACTTAAGGGCGACGTGATAGATACAAATAGTTTTATTTAGCACGCTTTACTGGGAAATCGTGTGTCAAAAGACAGCAAAGTGCTTTTAAGAGTGAGGCAGAGGAGCAAAAAATGACAAATATTCTTCTTAATAAACAAGGATGATTGAACAGAGTCATGTTAAAAATGCACTATAAAATGTGTTTGTTATATATCGGACATCGTCTGCTAATGATGACTTGCACACCTCATGACGTCACAGTATTTCAGCTGGTTTCGGCGGGACTTTTGATGCCATAATGGGCGCGGCTCACGAATTACCACTATTTCATTGATGATAACTCCTTAATAACAATGTTCTGAAACACTTACTTGTAAAGTTCGTGCTATGGATTATGTATGAAATATGATTATATGAGCTAAAACTAAATTCTAAATCAATGAAATTATCTTGAATGAATGATTATATGGCCGAGTGATGATCGAGTATATAGGAAAGGAAAATTCGCTAACTCATTACATTGCATTTATACACAGTAATAACCTTCCAGTGGATAATTACAAATCTAAACACGTCTATCGTACATTTGTTTTTAAGAAAGGGAAATTCGAAAAACCACAACCTGTCCATGCTTCAATTAGTACACATACAACAATGTGTGAGAGAACCACTAGAGTTCTTAGTAAGTTGTGTGGATTTGTACAAATTTAATATATCCCTTTAACGAAGTTATCATGCTAGAAAAATGGCACCACTATCATAACTATGGGCAAAGTGGGTGTAGTTCAGTAACAAGTTATAATTCTGAATTAGAGAGGTTAAGTAGCCTATTACGAAATGGATCAACCAAATATTCTTTAACCTGTCATGCATTGCGCTATTGTATTTTAATAATGTTTATCATTCTGGTCGTGAAGGTACTCTCATAATGCATGTACACAGTCGCTCTCTTTAAAGAAAATTTCATTTTCTGAAAAGTTACACAAAACATTATTTTGTCTTGAATAGTAGTTCGATTTACACATACATGACATACTGGCACGAACTATGGAATGCATTCAATAAAAACGACGAAAACATAATTTATCATCAACAAAACATAAGGCATAAACATCTCCGTTGTTGTTTTATTAGTATTTTAATTTGTCTAAATAATTGTGTCATGCAGAGAGTCTGAATCAATCGTCGATGCATTATTAAGTATCATCATGCTAGGACAAACTAAATTGTTAGTTTATGGGTATTGGAAAGCTGGTTATTCGCCTTAACTGATCCCAATATTAATTTTATTTTTACTGCTTGGTTTTATGTATTTTTTGTCCATTAAGACTTTTTGATATTTGTTCCTTTTTTGACAAAATGTTTTATTCCGGTTTATTATGACGTTTTAATTCAAGAGAAGCTATTTCCTCTCCTCTTTTGATAACATTTGGCATCGTTTGTTGTTGCTGAAGCTCACAATGCTGATGGTATTGATCGTGATATATTGTTAATTTTTAGTGGATATGGATACAAATGTATTGTCATTGTTAGGCCCATACCCCCTTCAATACCTTCCATTATACATCACTTGAATGAAGCAAGATTTAAAACAAAATCCGCGATCAAATAAAGTGGCGGTCGATATGTTGATAGGATACATTTACATTACAATCAAAGAGCGCTAAGATCCCACTTCAAAAGGCCAATTTTTTGTGTAGATGTCGTGGCTTTTTTTTTAGGTAACTTAAATGCTGAATTTTCCACGGACTTCACAAAAATGACAAAATGTAGGCTGATTAACTACATAAAACAACGGGTATTATTTCATCATATCATCGCACATATATCGATTGTTATGTGTATTGATATTTATATTGTATCATGCTGTATCTAGGCACCAATTTACCTTTATCTGCTTCAGCTAATCAGCGTACGTTTCTTTGACTCACCTATTTATATATCAATGTTCATCATTCACTTACCAATCAGCGTTAACCAATTAGCGTTCGTAGATTTTTCGTGCTCGTATGATTTGTATATTATTCCGCTTCAACTTTCTGCTCGTTGTTTGATGCAGACGCCAATCTTCAGTTGGTTGCAATTCCACCTTCGACTCCACAATCGTGAGGAACGGTCTTGTGGAGCCAGATGTCACATAGCGGTACAATGACCAACGTGTATTTATTGTTGCAAGAGTTACCAATGTGATGTCCCGTTTGAAGGTCGGGTTATAAGTTTATAACAACGAGGAGAAGTCACATCGCATATTCAATGCGTTACACAGATTTTCTCAGTGAAGATTTGACTCAATGTCTGGAAACCATTCTATAACTTGTCATATCTGCATGTTGGTAACGCCTTTAATATTTCGTTATTCCTTACCTTTAAATATGATTTAACTGCTTGACACTTAACATTTTGGACTGGAGATTTAGATTCGTTATTCGAAACGAACCGCTCCGACTTTCAGCAAATTAATTGTGTTACGTTTACCATTCATGGACTGTGTAATGTTAGATACAGTTATCAATTGAAAACTATTGAATGTCATAGACGAATTGTTATTTCTTTCTATACAAATCATCTTGTTATTCAAGAGAAGAGTTGAACAAGATTACACGTGCAATGTGTTGACTGAATAGCAAAATGGAACTTTCAAGTTTGGACTAGAGGTTACTAAATGATTTTATTGCGATTTTATAGCAAAATACCACTCGCTTCATCCACAATGTCAACACCGGAATCGAGCAATGTCTGTCCGCCCGGTGTGCGGTTCTATGACTTCCGAAACTACTCGACGGCTTTCGTCGATTCTAGATTATACCCTAGTCTCGATAAGATCTTGCTCACCGTCGTCATGCCCATCATCTGGGTCATCGGGCTCTTGGCCAACCTCGCCTTCATCTACGTGGTCATTCGCCATCGTCGCATGCGTACGGTGACCAACTACTATCTCATCAACCTCGCCATTGCCGACATCATGTTCCTGTCCTTCGCAGAGGGCAGCAAGATTGGGCTTTATATCGCCTCCCCTCTCACGAAAGACAAGTCCGGGTATAAAGCCGCGGGCTGTGTCTTGATCAACTACTTTACCCAGCTCTCATTCTACTCGTCCATGTGCTTAGTGACGTTGGTTACGTTGGAGAAGTACTACGCTGTGTGTCGTCCAGTCCTTCATCGTCTCGTCACCGGCAGAAAGCGCACCATATCCATGGTGAGCGGGGCGTGGGTGATAGCAAGTGTTTTCGCAGCTAGCCTGATCCCCAATTGGGCCGTATGGAGATCCCGCTGTTTTCTGTGGCCAGACCTGGAGCAGTACGCCCATGTCCCGAATCTCATCGGGTTCTGTGAGCCGTTGTCCCCAGTGATGCAGACCGCCACAAATGGACTCCAGACCGTTCCTTTTTTCATCGTCATGACGGCAAACTTTGTCATGTACGCGCTCATCATACGCGCAGTAAACACGCGCGTAGCGGTGCGCGAACAGCAGCAAGGCGCCGCGGACGAGCGCAGGAATCAGATGCGTAATCAGGTTGTGCGTATGCTGATCGCCAACGGGGTCGTCTTCTTCGTCACACTCGCACCATTTCAGTTTACGTCGTTCGGCCTGATGATTTATAGAGTCATTGGGGAGCAGTACCTCTTGAGTTATGAAGAGTTATCAAAAGTGCTGTGGGCGGGAAGAATTTTGTCCTACATCAACTCCGCCATCAATCCCTTCGTCTACACCTTCGTCAACCGGCGATACAGGCAGGCATTCCTTGAGGTTTTTGCCTGCTGCCCAGGTATCAGGGAAAAGCTAATGAAGAAAGATAATCTGGATGATGGGGGAACATCGGTCATAACCGCGGGGAACGTCAGGCGAACAAGTACTACGACCGCGTAATGATATTTTGTATACTCTTTCATCATGTATACATGACGTTTCCGTTCTGTCTTGATGAGGTGCTCACACATTTGTAAGGAACACATTTCTATTTCCCAAGGACCCATTCATTACACCGGACTTGAGTGTAGCAGATGTGGAAGATAACATGTCTTTTTGAAGGGCACAATACTAAAGGTATATAATGATGTACTAGTACTAGGGAAAAGTGCCATATGATATGTTTGTATGATATGTTTGTATATCACTGTAAAGTTATCTATATTGGATAAAGCAGATTCTGCCGTAAATGCATGGCATACTTTCATAACTAACAACTTGATTTGTGTCAGCTTATCCATGCAGTATAGCCAATATGGCCTATGTCATGCCTTCCCAGAGGTTCAAACTGTTAACGCAAGATGCAATGTGTTAATACAATTATATTGTTTGTTTGTAAATTACACTTTGACTGCTTGCATGCTTATTTCCATACCGTTTATGTTGTCAAAGCTAAATTGTAAAATCTGTTATATTCAGTCGAGTTAACAAAGAGTTAAAAGCAGAACAAAAATAAATTGGAATTCACATCCATACAATTCGTATACAGTAATTATATTATGCTTTTCTTGATTTACAATAACATTAATCAAACTGGAATCTCGTATATTATACGTTATTTTACCTTATTTTGGCAAATCATTGTTTGCAAAGAAAACAAATCTGCAAGAACTAGAAAAGTCGAATTATATCTGTAAAATTAAGTCTAATCCAAATACTTCTCAAGTACCAACATGCTAATGATACTTTTTATTGAACATTTTAGAGAAACCTCATTATATAAAAACATCTTACACATAACGATTCGCAAATTTTTTGAACTCCAAAATGATATGTTTGATGATGCTGTATTTAATGATACATGTTATGTATATTTACGTTCAATTATGACGTCGGTGGGAAATACACTGTACCGTATCATGTCAAATGAAACTCGTAAAGAAACGGAACTAAGAACAATTCACCTCGTAATGTATATTAAAAATGCAAATGTTCATTATTTACCAATTTGCTTGTTATTATTATCCTAAAATTCGATTTGTATATATAAATAAATATTCTTCTCGCTCTAATTTAATCGGAGCACATGATATATATACATGATTTGTTTAGTTTAGTTTAGTGTGAATATGATATTGTTCATAAACTGTTTGTATTACCATGATAACTAATACTATCTTCTGTATCACCTGCTCTGATGCTCAGTCGTCCAGACGATATCCGAATTCGTATACTTCACGCGAACGATCGGGATAAAATCAGATATTGATTTTCTCTGTTTTTCACGAGGTAAACTTTATTGTTTGTCTATGAAATTATTACATATCATTCTCAAGAATCTTACGATGAAATTAGTATACAACTGAAGTCTCCAACACTACTTTTGGGGGAAAATCATACAGTAAATGGATCACTTTAGTGGACAGCGTACACAGAGCTTACATGCATTCCCCTCACTATCATGGATGAGTGGCCGCCAATAATTTTCGTTCTAATGCCATTTATTTTGTAATCTCTCATACAATCAAACTCTCAGCCCAGCCCCGATATATATTATGAGATGATATAATTGCAGCCATTCTTGTTTGAATATATTTGTATTGTTTGTTGTTTGATGGGATTTACAATTGATTCAAATGCCCGCTTTCCCCGCTCTTCATAGAAATTTGTATCGAAATTCTTGTAAATAAATGATCCTGGTATTATTAGCAAGTATAAAGTACATAACGAATCATGAATCTAATGTAATTAACGTAATAAATGTAACGGAATGTTGGGTGTAGATTGAATATATGAAAGTGAAAGTGCTGTGCGTAGGATTGAATGTACACGTTGATGCAGCCGGTTGGAAAGTAACACATCGAAATATTGAATATATGAATTATTGTATATTTATATAACACACACAAAATAATAATAAAGGGACCATTAACAATAAACGAAATCTTAAACACAATTAAATTATGCAAAAACGAATTGATTGCCTTTTCATTCCCATTTTAAACGATACAACTGGGTTAGAGTAAGATTATATAAATAATTATTGACTTGTAACTTATATACATGTATATCAATAACCGTAGATAGACGATTTTAAACACAAATTGGATCCGTATGCGGAATGGGCTAAATAATTATATAGAGCCAGTACATATTCTTAGGGAAAAAAAAAAAGTATAACTGAATGTATTTTTTATTTTCAAACAATTCCCCCACACAACATTCAAATAAGAAGTAAGAGATAATTCATTATCACACGTAACAAGTATAGTGAGAGAATATGTTTGAATCCGTTCAGAATTCAAACTCTTTTTGCAACAGCAATACATATATAGGACTATACTATCAATATGTTTATTCCAAATTAAAGTGATCCATTAACTTTGTCAAAATTCAACAAAAATCACTTGCTTTCACACTTCTCTTGTACCTTGTTGTTTGGCTTATGGTAACAGAATAATGAAATGGGTTCTGATTTTTAAAATGTCTCCCTAGTTACGGGGATATTTAACATTGAATTTTAAAGCGTCTGCATATGCTCTGACCTTAGTCAATAGTATCCAAATTCGGATACTAAATCCGCCATAGTATTTGAATTCTGATACTTCACGCGAACGATCGGGATAAAATCAGGTATCGATTAACTTGTATTTTCTTCACTAAACGGTAAACATTATTTCCTTTCTATAGAAATCTCACATATAATTTTCAAGAATTTTACAATGATATTGGTATAATTATGATTAAATTCTCAAATATCA
Source organism: Echinarachnius parma (assembly GCA_037951105.1). NCBI lineage: Eukaryota > Metazoa > Echinodermata > Echinoidea > Clypeasteroida > Echinarachniidae > Echinarachnius > Echinarachnius parma. The sequence continues at coordinate 44,489 of JBAMJV010006416.1, read as the reverse complement.
CTTTTGGAAAAAAATATAAGGTTAATAGTTAAATTTAATATATCATCCGTTGTAAGTCCAAGAAATGTTACGATAGTAAAAAAAAACAAAAAAAGGGGTATACCGTGATTGTTTTCCTTTTAAAATGACCAGGAGCACCTGAATGAGAATCATTCTCATTTGGAAGTCGATAACAAAAAAACAAACAAGCGAAAACACACACAAAATTGTCAGAAAGAACAATTACTTAAATATATTGTGTAATTACTATATATTTTGCAATGGTTGTCATTTTCTTATCCTCTGCATACATATTGGCACGGTGTATTCGTTTCATTCACCATCAATAATACATGACAGGGCTTCCGGTGAGGTTAAATGAGCTGTGTTCTCTTAATGGCCTTTATCCGACTTTATCCGGTATCTTACAATAATATTGTAAGGCCCTTCTATATTTCAATTGTAAAAGGTTTGTATTAACAAAGAGAGAACATAGCTCACTTACAATATACAGGGTGGCCCAGAAAGGATGCAACACCTACAATCGTTAATTTCATCAACACCATTGACCAAATGTCATTGTTTTTTGTTTGATCGGGTAGAACATTCCTTTTCCAACAAAATGATACCATGAGCATTGATTTTGGGTAAGGCGTTTGGATCCTAGGGCCATATTTCTGAGGCAATGTCGTTTCCTAAATTTGCTACTTTTTCGTCTCCAGCGATCCTCTGAACAATGAGACATTCTCACCCCATGGCCTGCCATAGAATTAGCTGTACAGAAGAACCGCATGACTGCTCTCCCTTTGTAAGGAAGACAATGAGAGACATTCTTATATACAGCTAATTCTACGGCAGGCCGTGGGGCGAGAATGTCTCAGTGTTCCGAGGATCGCTGGAGACGAAAAAGTAGCAAATTTAGGAAACGACATTGCCTCAGAAAAATGGCCCTAGGATCCAAACGCCTTACCCAAAATCAAAAGAAAAAGAATGTTCTACCCAATCAAACAAAAAACAATGACACTTGGTCGATGGTGTTGATGAAATTAACGATCGTAGGTGTTGCATCCTTTCTGGGCCACCCTGTATATCGATTTCTCTTTGTTAATGGCCAAAGCAACTACGTGGCTAGTTACAGGTAAAAATATGAATATATTGCCCATAATTTAACCAACTTAATAAGTTGGTGAAATCATAGGCAGTATATTTATAAACAAAATAAAATATAAATTTGTATTAACTTAATAGAGAGAACAACATACATAGCTCACCTGGAATGTCTATCAATTTCTCTTTGCTAATGGTCAAAGCAACTACGTTGCTAGTTACAGGTAAAAATATAAATATATTGACCATGATTTAACCAAAAATAAGTTGATTAAAGGGATCTAGTAACTTTGTTGACATGTGCAAAAAGTGATGAATGGTTGATGCAATGTATATTGTTGTTATCTCATATGTCCACAGGGTATTGTGTGAAAATTTCAAGTCAAATGGACATTGCATAGCCATGTAATGAGCGAAAATGCAAAGTGATATTCAGTAACTCACTGCACTCACTTTGTACACGGAAGAAAAACTCGCCCGGAGTTTTTCTTATCTGAATACTTCAATCATACATATCTTTGTAACGAAAGGGAAATTTGAAAAACCGAAACCTGTAACATGATTTTATTGTTAATACAAATACAACAAGGTATAAGGGAACCGCTAGAATTAAAATTTTATTTTGAGGATTTGGACAATGTTACTAAGTCCCTTTAAATCGTGGGGACTATATTTATAAACAAGTACTATAAATAAGAAGAAGAAAAAAGAAAAAAAAGTCGATAGATATACCAAGCTTCCGGAGCTATGCCTGTTATATCCCAGCTATAATTAACACAAGTATTATTATTGAAACAAATGTTTTAGAAATATCTAAATTTTTACAAATTTGTATTGACAATGGTACAAAAGCACAAACGATCAAATTAATAGAGATCACTTAATTGCACCGGAAACCTATTTCGGTATCGATTTCCATTAGCTAATGGTAAAATCAGCTTCGTGGCAAGTTTGTAGGGATATGAATAAACTGCCCATGATTTAACCAACTTATGTAAAGCTATATTTGTTCAATGTTAAAAATAATGCCTTTAAAATAACTAAAAAGATTTAAAAGATTTGTATTGACAATGGTACAAAATCATAAACGATTTAATGAATAGAGCAGGCGCGTAGCTCACTTAATTTTACCGGAAACCTGATTCTCTATCGATTTTCATTTGCTAATGGTAAACGCAGCTTCGTGGCTTCTTTATAAATTACCTCGCTTACCATGCTTACGTCAAGCTACAATATTATGTAAACAAATTTGTCATTGAAATAGTTGAATACCTCCATGCACCTGTTTTTATTATGTTTTTGTTTTGTTTGCTATACAAGGTGGCCCACAAAAAATGAACGGGGCACTTCCCAAAATAAAGTAACAAATGTATTATGTCCATGTCAGGTTCCCTTTTTTGTCAATTTTTACCAAGTCAGTGCTGGAGAAATCGCACTTACTGCCTTGCATATCATTGAACAACGAGCAATACACGCGCCATTGTTAGTGTCCATTCAGCTGTGTGCAGAGAGAGTGGGCATAGTTGTTCGAATCAATGACGGGCAGAAAGTGCGATTTATCAGGCAGTGACTTGGTCAAAAATTACAAAAATGGGAACCTGACATGGTCTCATAGGATCTAGTAACTTTGTTGACATGTGCAAAAAGTGATGAATGGTTGATACAAATTGCTGTTATCTAATATGTCCAAATGGTATTGTGTGAAAATTTAAAGTAAAATGGACGTTATATGGCCGAGTAATGAGCAAAATGCAAAGTGATGTTCACAAACTCAATGCACTCACTTTGTACACGGTTTTCGCGATCCGTTGGATTATTTAACATATGAACACTTCAATCGTAAATATCTCTTTAACGAAAGGGAAATTTGAAAAAACGAAACCTGTCCCATGATTGTATTGTTAATACGAATACAACAAGGTATGAGGGAACCGCTAGAATTCCAATTGTATTTTGAGGTTTTTTCATTGGAAAGAACACTCTATCCGATTGGCATGATCATTTTGTTACTATATTTTGGGAAGTGCCCCGTTCCGTTTTTTGGGGCTACCCAGTATAGAGCAGTAAACACATAATTTTCAGTAACTTCTCTTACTTCCACAAGTTATGAAAGTAAATATAGTTGATATATACCTGTTATGTCATTTGGTCAAGTTATGCTTCAACTCGTCAAGTATACTACGAGATTTATCATTGAATCAAGTAAATGATTTGCGCTGTGTGAGTACCTATAATGCGTTCTCATCTGTGCGTGCATAAGAAAATAGTACACAAATTTGGCGAAAAAATGTCACTGTCATGAACGTGTGCATGTATGTAAGCGCGCGTGTGTATGTGTATGTGTGCGTGAACATGCGTGCGTGCATGTGTTTGTATGTGTGTTTGTTTGTTTGTGTGTGTGTGTGTGTGTGCGTGTGTGTGTGTGTGTGTGTGTGTGTGTGTGTGTGTGTGTGTGTGTGTGTGTGTGTTTGTTTGTGTGTGTGTGTGTGTGTGCGTGTGTGTGTGTGTGTGTGTGTGTGTGTGCGGGTGTGTGTTTGTGTGAGGATGTTTGCGTGTATAATGCATGGTGATGATGGTGGTAGTTAAATGACGAAGACGACGTCATGAAATAAAAATAAGATATTTCCCGCGCTAAAAGCCATAGGACATCGAATGGTGCCCATATCCACTACGTATCTTGGCTTTCTTCAATTTCAATTGTAACCGGTTTGTATTAAGAATAATTTAAAGACAGGCTCGACTACTTAAACGGCACCGGAAGCTTGGAATATATATCGATTCCTCTTTGTTAAGGGGATAGTACAGTTTGGGTATAGAGGGCGCTTCAAGAAATAATCAATTGTGAGGTAATGGAAAAAAGAGTGTAATATTTGTAAAATCACATGATTTTAAAGATAAAACAAACTTAATTTGATCAAAATCGGTTCAGAAATAGCTGAGATATCAAAACTTATATCCGATTAGAATTAGTGTGGGACCCACATTTATTCAAAAATTGGAATTTGAATTTGAATGATAACAGCATTTTAACTTGGTAAGTTTCTCTTCCTTTCGACTATGGTGGAATTATAACTAATATTTTGTAATGTTGTTAGCCATTTTTGTGGTTACTAACCTTCAGTTTGACTAAAACTGCACTATCCATTTAATTGTTCAAGCAAATAGCTTGAATATAACGGGTAAGAATAAAAAAATTAAATTCCCACGATTTAACCAATATATGTAAAGCTATATACTGTATATTGTTCAATGATACTCTGACATATTTAAACGTTAAAATATATGTATTGACAATGGCACAAGAAAAACAAACGAACAAACACAAACTAACAGGCGTAGCTTACTTAAAGGAGCACCTGTAAAGTGTGTAATTGAACCAAAATTTGTGCTTCCACATTTCTCTTCTACCGTGTTGTCTGGCTTATGGAAAGAGAAGAATACATTTGGGTTAATTTATTTTTCAAATGCCCTTTAGTATGACGATATCAAGAGCGTTTATAAACGGTCATAATCGTCATAAACGTCATATACTGTAATTAGTTGTAAAAACTGACGCAAATTTTCATTTATTTTTACCAGGAGAGCAGTGTTCTTTTTCAATGAAACTTTCACACATCATTTGGACATATCTTACAATGATTTTGGTATAGGATTGAAGTATCCAATGTCATGTTGGCCAATCTGTGACACGTACAGGTTCACCTTTAATTGTACCAGAAGTTTGGAATATCTACCGATTTCTCTTTGATAATGGTCAAATTAAGTACTAGGCTAGTTTGTGTATGGGTAAGAATATAAATGTACTGCCCTTGACTTAATCAACTAATGTAAAGCTATCATTTTCGATGTTAAAACAAATGTGTTCGAAATATTTTGACTTAAAACATATTTGTATTGACAATAGTACAAAAGCACAACCGACCAAATGAACATAGCAGGCGTAGCTCACTTAATTGTACAGGAAACATGATTGTATATCGATTTTCATTTACGACACTGGGATAAATAAAACAATATACAAAAGATAATCTATAAAATGAGAAAAAATACTATAACAAAAAGACCCCTGATATACGCTATAATAGTAATAAAAAAAAAAGCATCTTATTTGGATAAAGCATTCCTTTTATATCACTTATATGGAAAATATATGTCAACTCCTTGAAAAGCTTGCATTTGGTATATAATTTCGTGTCATAAGTCGATGATCACAACAGCGTCAAAGGGCACAACCCTGATGGACCACTTTGAGGTTCAGATTTGGGTTTGTGTTTGTGCATCGTTTCTCGATAATAAAATAAATCTGGACCACCGATAGAGATTCAGAATAGGTGTAAATTCAAAGTCCCAACCACCTCTCCGTCGCTTCCTCCCTTTGCTGAGGACAAGGGTCATGACAGTTCAGCCCCCTCCCTCCATAACAACTATAATGGCAAAGCTGACACCCCCCCCCCCCCCCCAGCTGCCCCACATATTATTTTTCGGATTTACGAACCTTATTTCATTTTCGGATTAATAAACCCCATTTTATTTTCGGATAAAGGAACCGTATTTTATTTTTGTATTAGCGAACCCCATTTGATTTTCGGATTAACGAAGACCATTTCAATTTCAGATAAATTAACCTTATTTCATTTTCGTATTAACAAACTTTCGGAATAGTGAACCATATTTCATTGTGGGATTAATGAACCCCATTTCATTTTCAGACCAACGAACTCCATTTCACTTTCGGATTAACGAACTCTATTCATTTTTTCGGATTAAAAAAACACCAATTCACTTTCGGATAAATGAACCTTATTTCATTTTCGGATTGACGAACTTTCGGAATATTGAACCTATTTCTTTTCGGGAAAAACAAACATTTGGAATACTGAACCGTCAGAATTATGAACCTTCGAAATAACAAACCTTCGGATTAATGCAACAAAATATTCGAATAAACGACCCTATATTATTTTAAAATTAACAAGTTCCCAGGTATATCAAGCACCCACATTTTCCTGATTGAATTCTGTTTTAAGTTTTTGCCGGTTTAAAAGCTATCATGCTTGTTCATTGTTCAAACATTTTATTCTTGTGTATTATGACGTTAAATTATAAAGTAAATCTATTTCCTCTCTGGATTACAATTGGCATCGCTGGTAGTTCTATATATAGCTCACAATGCTGATTGTATTGATCGTGATATATTGTTGTTTAAGTGGTGATGGATAACATGCATTGTCATTTTTAGGCCCACATACCTTCAATTATAAATACCTGAACCATATCATGCGAGAATAAAATGCACAATCAGAAAAATCCGGTGGTCGATATATGTTGATACTTAAGATTACATTAAGAGTATGAAAGGGAGCACTTAGGGCCTACTTTAAAAGTCAACTCTTTTGAGATTCTACTTTCGTTTTCGGGAACGTTATCCATGTTCATCAATATTATGACTAAATTGAGGCTGTTTTACAAAATAAAACATCGGGAATTATTTCAATTTATCATCGCATATTAGTTTGTCGATTTGTAGGCTATGTGTCTGAAATATTACCTTTATTATACGGTATCTATTTCCCGATCTACTTTATTTTGCTTTGGCCAATTAGTGTGCATTTCTCTCTTACTTTTATCGTTCATCAATTTACCAATCTGCGGCAACCATTTCGCGGTCGTTTAATTTTGTTGTGGATATTGGTTTAATAAGTAATCGTGCTCGTGAGAATTTATGCTGTTTTGGAGATTTTGGTTACAATCTCCCGTGAACTCGACAGTCATGAAAATCCGATCAACAGTTGTGGATGCAGATACTGCCAAGCTGTATAATGATCTAGTTTTTATTGTATATGGAAGTTGCCAATGTGACATTCAGATGAATCAGTTTTGAAGACGAGTTCTAAGTTTATAATAAAGAAGAGAAGAGACGTCGGATAATATCATATTTGTACCGCAGATATACAATGACTATTTAACACATCTGGAAAGCATTTAATAACTTTGTATAGCTCAATTCCGGTGGCGCCTTGTTTGTATATTCCTTGGCTTTAGATATGCTTTTCCTGATGCAAACTTTCATTTCTGAACTGGACACTTAGAGTCATTATTCGTCACAAACCTGTACGACCTTCTACACATTAGTTGTGATACGTTTACCATTCACGGACTGTGTAATTTGAAGCACGATTTATATTTTAACTTACTATGTAATTGCATTCTACGAAATTATACTTCTTTCTGAACAATTCATCTCGTTGTTCAAGAGAGGAGTTAAATAGTAACCATGTGCTCCATGTGACATTAATAGCATTTTGACAATACAACTTTGCAAATTGGTCAATAGGAGGTTCTCATTGGTTGCATTGCGATTTAAAATAAAATCATGTCAACATCCACCATGTCAATAACGAATTCGAGCCATGTCTGTCCACCAGGTGTGGTGGTGTACGACCTGCAACAATACTCATCGGAAAGCCTCGCAAGCTTCTTCTACACCAGTGGCGAGAAGATCTTGATCACCGTCATCATGCCCATCATCTGGGCCATTGGGCTCCCGGCCAACGTCGCCTTCATATACATGGTCATTCGTCTTCCTCGCATGCGTACGGTGACCAACTACTACCTCCTCAACCTCGCCATTGCCGACATCATGTTCTTATGCTTTGCAGAGGGTGACAAGATCGGTCGTTACATAGCTTCTCCTGTCTGGAACAACCAGTTCAGTTTGAAGGCCGTTGGGTGTGTGTTGATCAACTACATTGTCCAGCTCTCCTACTATGCGTCCATTTTCCTCGTGACGCTTGTGACGTTGGAGAAGTACTACGCCGTGTGTCGCCCGGTCCTTCATCGTCTCATCACCGGTAGAAATCGCACCATTTCCATGATAATCGGGGCTTGGGTCCTGGCTGGTGTTTTTGCTGCTGCCCTGATTCCAGCCTGGGTCAGCTGGACATCCTACTGTTTCCTTTGGCCAGACAAGGATGAGTACGCCAACGTTCCGAATCTCGTCGGGTACTGTTTGCCGGTGTCACCGGTGATGCAGATTGTAGTTAATGGGCTCCAGACCGTTCCGTTCCTCATCGTCATGACGGCAAACTTCGTCATGTACGCGCTCATCATACGCGCAGTAAACACGCGCTTTGCCGAGCGTAAACATCAGCAAAGCGCCGCTGACGAACGCAGGATTCAGATGCGTAATCAGGTTGTCCGAATGTTGATCGCCAACGGTGTCATCTTCTTCATCACGCTTGCGCCATACCAGTGCGCGTCGTTCGCCATGATGATCTCCGGTGCCATCGGGAAGTACCTTCTGGAAGATGAGCAGGTTACCAAGGTGCAGTGGGCTGGACGAATCCTGTCCTACATCAACTCCACACTCAATCCATTCGTCTACACCATCTTCAACCAGCGATACAGGCAGGCATTCCTTGAGGCTTTCGCCTGCTGCCCTGGAATCAGGGAAAAGCTGAAGAAGAAAGTGTATCTGGATGATGGTGGACCATCGCCCGGAACCAAGGAACAAGTGGGGACAAGTGCCACGTCGACAGCTTAGTGATACTAATATTATACTTTCCTATAACGCCTATATCGCAGCCCAGATATGAGCTGATATTCTGAGATATTCTGAGCACCTATTCTTGTTGGAATTATTTCCGTATTGTAAATAAAGATGGTACCTGTAAATAAATGGTAATCGAATATATCCTGTATCATAAGAAAACAATGTTCATCTTAAAACTTATATTATAATAAAGTTTAAATTTGGAAGTTACGTGAAATAACGTGAAATAAGATGCATGGTTTGAGATTAATAATGATCTGTGATGACTTTTCTTCATTTGTAATGTTAATTATAAGCCAGTTGGCTAATTCAATCTTTTCTCATATTATAGGTAACATGAACTTGAACTTGGAAAAATATTTGTTTTTACATCGAGGCTCACTTTATTCTACTATAGAACAAATTTTTTGAAAATGTTTTCTAGGATTATGTTTTACCATTTTTTCTAGAATAGTTGCGAGATTCAGTTTAAGTTTTTGTCAACTGTAAATCGAAAATAAAAGCCAATTCTCGATCAGCTTAAAGGGATCGCTGAGGTTTGGTATAGAGGGCACTACACACAATCTTTTTTGGGGAGATAGTGAAAAACTGAGTGTCAAATTCGAACGACCATACAATTTTAATGACAGAATAAACTTTATTTGATGAAAATCGGTTCAGAAATGCCTGAAATCTCTATAAACATAACCATTTGTAATAATTGTGGGCCCCATAATTATTCGATAATTTTGAGCCTGCCGTTAACAAAATTTTAAAAATGCTTCCTCTTTTAAAAAATGTACAAAAGAGGTTGTTAAAAAATAGTTGTTAAATATCCCTCTATCTTATCCCTATTTCAAAAAAACATCACATGCACAATATTTTATTTTAAATGGTGTTTAGAGAGCGCTCTCTTGAGTTTTAACGGCTCTTTTTGAATGATAACATGCTTTTGACTTAGTCATTTGTAATTTGTTATTCCTTTCGAGCATGATGGTGTTATTACTATTAGTTTGTAATGTAATGGTGCAGTTTTTGGTTACTAAAGTTCAGCTTGACCAAAAACTGTACTCTCTTTACCAGAACTTTGTATTTTTTAAGAAAACGATACATTTTATTTATGTTAAGAATATAATATATATACAGGGTGGCCCAAAAAAACCGGAACGGGGCACTTCCCAAAATATAATACCACAATGTTTATGTTCATCGGATAGGGTGTCCTTTCCAATGAAAAACGATACCAAGAACAGTAATTTTGGTCAGGTCGTTTTTGTTTAAGGATGCAGTGAGTGAGACCATGTCAGGTGCCGATTTATGTCGATTTCGACCTAGTCAATGCCAGTTTAACCGCACTCCTTGCCCGTAATACCATTCAGCGACCAGGCTCATTCTCTCGGCACACGACTGAGTGCACACTAACAATAGTGCGCGATGCTCAACGATATGAACGGCGGTTCGTGCAATTCATCAAGCGCTGGCTCAATACAAATTGACAAAAAAGAGAACCTGACATGGTGTCACTCAAAGGGCCCTAAAACAAAAACTACACGACCAAATTGACTGTTCTTGGTATCGTTGTTCATTTGAAAAGACACTCTATCCGATGGACATAATACATGTGCTACTTTATTTTGGGAAGTGCCCCGTTCCGTTTTTTGGGGGCCACCCTGTATATCATATTTGATTATTAGCTCTATTTATTTGTTAAGATACTTTGTATTAAGGTACTTTATTTTGTTATTGAAGTCGATACATTTAATTTATGTTAGGAATATAATACAAAATCAAACTTATTTAATTACTCAATTTCAGTTGAAGATTCTTTGTATTAATGTACTTTTCTAATATCGCATTTAATTACTAGATCTATTTGTTATTGAATACGATAAATTTAATTTATGTTAAGAAAATAATATAAAACAAATAGTGGGATTTAATATCCTTTAATTCTAATTTGTTTATGCCACCATGGCGTCATACTATAATAAAAATATTTTTTTTGTATGCCCACATAGTTTAACAAAACATTTAATTAACGTTTTGTCAGAACAATTTAAGGGAAATTCCCTTAAATTGTTCTGACATATGCCTTATGACTCATCGTACTCGTCTCACAAGATTTTAGCAATCTTTTGTCCTACATTAGATTCATATATTTAATTTAATAGTTAGGCGAGTTAATGAGTAAATAGGATCTTGTAATTTCAAAGTTGTTTTGATCTCTTAAGATAAACCGTACTAATTTACACTTTGTTTGATTTTATATTTAATTATTAAATATAAATAAGTCGATGAGGAAAGAGTAAATTGGTTCTTGTTTTATAGTTTTTGTGGATCCCTTTACATGTTTATTTATCGCACTGTTGTGCTCTTGTGCTGCTTATTGTTGAAATGTTGAAATCTTGGAAGACGTTTTGTATGAACTTACATTTTTAATGTCTCACATTTAGTTATTGATACGAGTACATTCATGTATTAGACACTTTCAATTTAATTTATGTTTAGATTGAAAATAAAATTAAAAGAGGACATACATATAAAAACAAAATTTTGTAGGCTACCATGTGGTGCTTATATTGCCAAATACATTTACACATATATATATTATTATGTTGTATTTTGATGTTAATATTTGTATTTTGCGTTGTAATATATTTATGCATGTATGTTTATATATTTTTTTGGTGCACAAGACACTTAATCCATCGGACTACAGTCTTGTTTATGTTATGTTTTCACTAAAAATCGATATATCAATCTATCTGTAAGTGTTTATTTTTGAAATTTGTTGAATTTTGCAATGATTATCATTTCCCCTACCATTGGTCATTTTGTGGCAAACTAGGCGATTTCGCTTTCATCATCAAAATTGATGAGACAAAGGCAACATAATAGACAACCGGGGGGGGGGGGGGGGGAGGGGGGGTGTTATGAATGCTCATTTAACTTTGCATTTAGCTTTGCACTTAACAATTGCACGCTAACAGAGTAAAAATTGGTATTCTGAAAGCTGAGACAGCGCTCATCTAACTTCTGCGCGACTCTCTTAAGCTCCTTCCACCTCATTATTATTCCCTCCAATCAAATGGCCTGGTACAAGATTTACAAACTTTGGGTATAGGTTTAAGTGAGCTGTGTTCTTTCAATGGCCTTTATCCGATTGTATCCGGCGTCTTATGAATTGAGCTTTGTTCACTTAAATTTTAAACGATCTGTATTGATGATCCATGGTCACGATGGTAGAAAGCATAGCAGATGATAATGAATAGAGCAGGTATAGCTCACTCGATTGCACCGTAAGCCTGCTTATATATCGATTTACCTTTGTGTTATGGTTAAAGCAACTACCTGGCTAGTTTGTATATGACGGGTAGGGATATAAATAAACTGCCCATGATTTAACTCACTTAAGTGACAACGCATTTTCTTTTGTGCTCCAAGATTGTTGAACGATGTCCCTCTCCCTATCCGAGCACACTTAGTAGATTCATTACTAGATTCATATTCAGTAAACCAAATGTTAACCCTAGAAAGGTCGGGCTATTTGAGGTCTTTCTACGGCCGGGGGGGGGGGGGGGGGCATTATGGCCCCCTTAAGATCTCGGAGGGGTGGGGGGGGGGGGGCACTATGCCCCCAGCCATATTAGGGTTAAAGGGGTAGTTCAGTTTTGGTATAGAGGGCGCTGCACAAAATAGTTACTTGTGAGATAATGACAAACTGGGTGTAAAATTTGAACGAGCATACAATTTTAATTGCAGAATAAACTTTATTTGATAAAAATCGGTTCATAAACGGGTGAAATATCAATAATATATCCGATCGTAATAATTCCTCAATTCTGGGGCCCAGATTTATTTGATGAATTAAAAAAAAAAATCAAAAATGCTAACACTCTTTCAAAAAATTTCAAGAAGGGTTTTTAAATAGTTGTTGATGATTTCTCTATTTAATCATTATTTCAACAAAACATCACATGCATAATTTTGTATGAACAGTTGTTGAAACCAATGCTTTTTTAGAGAGCGCCCTGTTGTGTTTTAATGGCTCTTTTTGAATGATAACAGGCTTTTTACTTAGGCGTTTGTAATTTTCTTTACCTTTCGAGCATGGTGGAGTCATAACTATTAGTTTGTAATGTTATTGTGCAGGTTTGGTTACTAAAGCTCATTCTTACCAAAACTGTACCACCCTTTTAATTTGTCCAGTAATTTAATATGCGTATTTGTATGTATATTATATTGTTATTGATTATCATGTAATTGCATTAAATTTTGTATATATTTGTATTTTGTTATATTGTGTAAAGCGCTATGGAACATAATTGATGTATTAAGCGGTATATAACAATTTATATTATTATTATAATTACTATTTAGTCAATAATTATAATCAACATACTGTACATGAATTGTTTAAGAAAAAAAACGTAATTGAAATATTGAATGTCTCAATGGCATGGTAATTGTACAAAAACAATATAAATCATTGTGAATATACAATATTAAGGAAATAATTGATGATTTTGAGTGCGATAGGGTATGTCTATTTGCACGAACCGTGCAGCTCCGTCAGTACTATTGAACGAGCTACGAAGTAGCGAGTTCAATAGTACTGACGGAGCTGCACGGTGAGTGCAAATAGACTGCCCTCGCACAAACAATCATTAATTATTTTCTTTATATAACAACTATACTTTTGACACAAAATATGTTCTTACCTTTATAATCCCAGGAAAAACGATGCTGTTCCAACATGTCCATGAAGCTCTATCTAGTTCCAAAAGAACTCTTTTTTTGTGTACAATGTCCCGTCATCCTTTCTCAAACCAGCATAAAGGCGACTCAACAACTTGTCTAGTTCATCCGCTTTGAAATGATCAACATCCTCAAGAGAGTTTAGCCCAACACATTTTGCAAAAGCTTCAAGACGATTCACTGCATATTTAGTTAACTTTTTGGTATTTACACTTACAGTGTCACAATCAAGACAATTTTCTAGTTCATCTTCAGTTAATAACACAAAAATCGCCATCGTAAAATTATATACATACCATGTTCCATCACCATGTACAATAAACAATGTCAATAATGTTATCCAGATAAATAATCAAAATAAGGTGCGAGTCAATATTTTGATCCAGATAAATAATCCAAGTGAGATAGGTACTTGAGTTCAAAGCTAGTGCGAGAAATAGTAGAACGCTTAAACGCGACCCGGTCTTTGTATATTATATGTACGTACACAGGTGAACCTGACGCTGCGCTTCGACGCGCGCCGACGTGTAGAACCTTTATGAACGTCTTTAACGACCAGACAGCTTGTGCGCGCTTAGCACGCTTGTTGTCCAAGCAACAGAGTAAACAAACGAACCAGATCCTCGCTACGCAGTAAACAAACAACGATTAAAGCGCGCTTATAAAAATGCAGCAAAGCTCGCTGCATGCATGTCCACACGACGCGTAATGTACGTTTAATAACGTGTAGGGTGTACCGCCGGTACATCACTCCTTTAATTGATGACGTCAGCCGTGCATTAGTCGACTATTGCACGGCTGACGTCAATTACCGAGTGCAGATTTTTTCTGAATATCATGTGACCTGAATTTGTTTCCTCCATATCACCTTCAAAGTAATTGTTTTTTTATAATGCATAAAGCCATAACTTCTTTGATAGTTGGGGGGGGGGGGGGGGGGGGGGGTGGGGTCGGAGAGGCGTTGGAGTAGCAGGAATTCGTTCCTCCTATCATTATTATAACCTAAATTATTATTTTTTTTTAAATATAATGAATTGAATATACAATTGATTTATTAATTTTCCTTTAATTGTATTGTAATAAATATTATCCTATAATACTCATTGCCTATTAATTTCTTTGTAATGTCATAAAACAGAATTGAATGAATTAAATCAATGTTGTAAAATAGTGTTTGTTTGTATGTGTTTATCTATGTGCGTATGCGTATGTGTTTGTGTATGCGTGTGTGTGTGTGTGTGTGTGTATGTATGTGTGTGTGTGTGTGTGCGTGTGTGTGTGATAGTGTGTATTCATTGCGGAATCGAAGACCATGTGCAATGTGTCAAATATCAATGCACGGGGGAGGCATTGATAAGCATTATGATGATCCAACAAACCCGACCTACCGACCTACCCGACAAACCAAGCTTTTCAATTTTCTAGAATTCGAAATTACTGCATTGAATTTCAATAGACAATTACTGTTTGTTAATACGTCTAAATACCCGGAGCATTTTGAAAAGTTCATTATTATGATATAATTATAATGTGCAGTTAAAAGGGGTAGTACAGTTTTGGTAAGGCTGAGCTTTATCAACCAAAACCTGCACAATAACATTACAAACTATTCATAGGTATAACTCCACCATGCTCGAAAGGTAGAGATTATTACAAAGGACTAAGTAAAAGGCTTGTTATCATTCAAAAAGATTAAACACAAAAGGGCGCTCTCTAAAAACGGCATTGGTTTCAATCATTTTTTATACAAAATTATGCATGTGATGTTTTGTTGGAAATAATGATTAAATAAAGAGATCATCAACTACTATTTAAAAACCTCTTTTGAACATTTGTGAAAAAGTGAAGCATTTTTTAAATCTTTAAAAGAAATCATCGAATAAATCTTTGCCCCCAAATTCATTCCAATCGAATATATTTATTGATATTTCAGCTGTTTTTTAAACCGATTTTGATCAAATTGATAAAGTTTGTTATGACATTAAAATTGTATGCTTTTTAAACATGTTAAATTTTGACACTCAGTTTTGTATTATTTCACACAAAAAATAGTTAGTGCAGTACCCTCTGTACCGAAACTGAACTACCCCTTAACAAAACAGCATGACCACTTTAAAAAAGGGATCCAGTATTAACATTGACAAAATGCACAAAACATACTCAGAATTCACAGTGATTCTCAACACCTCATGTATTCGTAGAACGAATACATTCCTGGAACAGGTTTTGGTTTTCAGAATCTCCCTTTCTTTAAAAAGATGTTTACGTTTGAAGTGTTCGGATTTTTAATTAACCTCTGGAATGTTAACTGTGTACACAATCAGTGCAATGAGTCTGCGAACATCACTTTGCATATATTCGCTCATTACTCAGCCAATAACACCTATTTGACCTGACAGTTTTAAACATTGCTTTGTGGACATATCAGATCATACCAATACACGTTTTTATCAACCATTCATCACTGCTTGCACTTGTCAACAAAGTTACTAGATCTCTTTAATGCCCTTATAAGTAACAATTGCCTTGAACAATAGATTGCATGTTTACAAAAAAAAATCCAATGAAAATCCCCAAGTCTGGCGCGTTCACTGAAGTACGATCACATGATTGAATGGTTGATTGTTGTATAATATCTCTGTTTATTGCTGGATCGTGCGTATAACAAAATATGTGTGACGCCAGTGGCGACGAACCCTGAGCGACATGTACGGCTATACAGGGTGTCTAAAAAAGAATGGTACAGTTGGAAAATATTTTGTTAAGGTATGAAGGTAAATTGAAAAACATACATATTTGATGTCATATTAAAGTAGAATAACCAGGCTTTCTGGTGTTTTAAAAACAAATTTAAATCTCAGCTTAATTGGGTTTATAATGTCGTGAGATATGGTCATTTGTTTGCAAACATTTCGAAATCCACTTTGTGTCAATTTACGTGCTGTGCATTAGATAACTTACCAATATGTAATAATTTTTAGAGCAAAAATGTAGCATGTATTAAGTCATTATTCAATTGGCTATATGTGGTGGGTAAATATATTGTTACCAATGTCTGAATTACATTTCAATAGATTTCACGCCTTTTGTTGGTTCAACAGAGGCTTTACAAAATCTTCAAAGATTCGTCTACTGAATTAGTGTTTGAGCATTAATGTGTAGTATTACAATGCGAGCCTTTGCTACACTTTACAATCAGATATCTCTTGAGGAAACCCTCTTTATGGTCTCAATATTCGAATGCAAAGCCTGACAAAATAATGTCTACAATAAATTACAGGAAAACAGTAACAAGGCAAACGCCTTTAGCTTTGCGACACCATTCGGAACTGTCAAAAATGTTAGGAATATGAGGCGATCAGCATCCTGAACCAAGGTCAATTTGGAAGAACTCTATTCAGATAATTTGCTTTTTAGGGAGATTTTACCATATTTCACCACCGTTAACCCTTCCAGCGTCAGCAGGGACAAATATAATTGTACTTTAGCCATTAGTACATCGTTATAATATCATAATTCTTAATGAGAAGATCAAACGTGTGCAACAAATGTCGAACGCCATTTTCAGTGCAAATACGCAAATCGGCAAAAAAAGGTTGGTTGTATTTTCGTATTCAATCAGACATAATTTGAGATCCGCTGAATGGAAATTCGTCATACAAAGAGCATCCGAAAACACAACCTCTGTAATCATGGTAATATGGTACCAAATAATTAAAAAAATTAACATATTATCATATTTTAATAATTTGTTCCTGACTGTACCATTCTTTTTGGGACACCATGTATGTTGCGAGTGGGCGAGTGGGTACAATCCTTTTGGACAATAATCTTAATTGTTATTTCAACGAGCACTAGTCAACACTTCTTTCAGTCGTTTATTGATATAAAATACGGCCGGAACAATACTTATAGATTAAAGGGATAATACAGTTATGTCGAACATAGTTTTGATGAATAAATGTGCAAGTTATCATAGAAAAATAACAGTTATAATTAAATGATGCTTGAATGGTAGTTAACATATAATCGGTTAAGTTACAGGGCCGTTTTTTGTATTACAAAAGCAGCCGTTAATAGTGCGGCCTCCAGACACCTGAAGTTTCAACCATTTTTTAAATTAAACAAAATGTGAATGTGATTGTTTTGATAAAAACAATCATTCAATAGAGAGATCATAAAAAAAAAATGTAAAACCATTTGTAATATTTTCAAAAATATGTAGGATTGTTTAATATGTTATTTAATTGTTGAATAAAAGTTGGTCCCCAACATTTATTCTAATCGGATACACTAAAGAATATATCAGCTGTTTCTGAACCGATTTGTATCCAAAAAAGTTGATTCTGTCTTTAAACTTGTGTACTATTTCAAATTTTACACTTAGCTTTTTATTACCGCACATAAAAGGATTTCTCGAAGCGTCCTTAACCAAAACAGAACTACCCATTTAATAAAATGATCACGCGGTGATGTGTAATGTTTACAATCAGTCCAGGGGGAAAAGGGCAATCACTAACAGTGTATATGCATGGATTATCCTAGTACTATGAATTGTGTATGGTTACAATAGGAGACGTATTTTCCCATGACGCTCATTGTTAATGTCAATAATAATTCGTTTGCTTCCTCATTCGTGTTCTTGGCATGTGGCCGACTCGTGTATTAGTGTTGTTATACAGCTCTCAAATCAATTAACCCTTTACTTACTGCAATGGAACATGCATGAGTGCCATGTAAAGCCTCTCCGTGAATTAAACTCAAATGTCTCGAACGAGTGAACATCGATTGATGTTTCAACATTGACGAATTACGATTAACGTCCGTATTGCTGAGAACAGATCAGGTCATATTTAACTGCTCTACTAATCAGAACGTCTCTAGGCTTCCATGCACCAAAAGCGGTCGTCTGTCTGTTGGTTTGTTTGCAATGGGTTAGAAATCATCGACTAGCAAGCGTTTGAAAATCAGCAGCAATGGCTTGGAAACTTGTGTTACATTTTGCAACCTTCATCATTTGTCTCGGTGAGTTTGTAATGATGTGGGATCCATAGTCTAATAATACCATATACCAAATACAGACAACGACATAATGAACGTAATATGTTGAACGTGATTATATAGCAGCAAGTTCATTTTATTAGCGAGGATGTTTAAAGGTTCCCTGTCATGGAAATCACATTAAAAACATTTGTTAGCCTATCAGGGATAGTTTTTTCACGTGGATTCAAATTACAATAATATTGTTTTCAATGGAAAAGTCAATAAAACAAGAAATCAACTTGAAAATTCAAATTGGGAACGCCCACAAAAAAATTATCCATAATGAAATTCTGCTTGTTACCTCATCTGTCAATCACAACTCAGTTACTTATAAGATGAACAATGCACCTTCACCAAAGCTGAGCGCCTGCTCACAATAGTATCACATGATTGAATACACTACCAACTAACACACTTTCAATTTCAATAGCAGTTGCTATGTGAGACAAGCCCAGCCACCATTATGGCAAGTAAGGTACTGACAAGCTATATTGTATGGAAGCATGCAGGGCATGCTATTGTGTGCATATTCTTTTTGTCCTCTTCCTTTTCCATCTAATGTAAGCTGACCAGTGATGTCAATTAGCTTGTCAGTTCTTTCCTTGTCCTTATGATGGTTGAGGTTTTCTGACATACATGTAGCATACATTGTGTGGGTTGGAAGTGTATTCAAAGATGTGATACTATTGTGAGCAGGCGCTCAGCCTTGGCGAAGGTGCATTGTTCATCTAACTGGTCACTGAGTTGTGATTGACAGATGAGGTCACATACAAAATTTCACTCTAGAGAGTTTTTTTTTAAGAGGTGGGGCTTAGACTTGCCTTAGCAAGATAAACAACATAATTGCAAAATGTTTTTTTAAATCAACAAAACATATTTCGGTTAAACACGCATTACATGGCCGCTTTAAATATAACGTATTGATTGTGGAATGCGGCTAAACGGAATTAATAGTTATATGTTCCCAACGCTTTTCAGATCCCAATACGATCATATATACCTGAATACAAAATATGGCGATGAGTCAACACAATGCAGTTTGCATTATCACCGATTCTTTCACACCCCCTGAAACGTATTACGTACAAAAATGGTTCAACTTTGCATCTTTTCGTCACACTGCCAGTTCGAAATCGAACGTACCTGGTTGTTTTACTATTGCTAATAGAAGTATGCAACCAGCATAAGTTTTACACAAATGCTCTCTTTACTGACATATTTATGCTGTGTATACACGTTATTTTTCGAGAAAAAAAGTGTGAAGAATAGTTAAATCAAATTAAAAACAAATCCCAGTGATAATTCAACTGTGTGAAAACGCATGGCAATGAGTTAGCAACTAACATTGCACTTCTCGACCATATGACGATATATCCATATTTAACGGGGAATTTTCACACATTACTCTGGACATATGATATCACATAAATCACCTCTTAGTCAGCGTTACCACAACTCAACATTACTTAACAAAGTTACTAGACCCCTTAGTTACAGTAGTATTTTGGGCACTATTTAGCATTTCATCTGCGTCAATGAGAAGTTGTCTACATTCAAAATAATAAGTATACTATTTCCTAAATATTATTTCAAAAATACATCCGCAACTGGGCCATTCTTTGAAAAGTGAAACTTTTTTGGAAAAAATGAAGTTTGTTTTTTCAGTTGTTTTATTCCATTATTAGAAAGATCAATTTCTAAGGTTTTATAAAATGTATATTTTATACTAAACTTTGAAAATTTCTTACTCATTTGCATAAATTTACATATTTCAATAATTCAAAAAAATTCATAACTCCAAAAATATTCAAGCTAGCTTATTTATTTTACTCTCCTGTACATGTTGATACCAACTTTGTGACAATTGAACTTTATGTAATTATCTAAACCTGATATTTGTAAATTCCCATTTCCATTCACATTGCACATGTCACACACGTGACCAGGCCAAAATGTCACACACGTGACCCAGACATCCCCACATAATAACATACGTTAAAAAACAATTGTTTGAGTAAAAAAAAATGTTGTACCATTTTCTTACTAACATATATTTACCTGTTGTCTGATACTAATATGAACATTTAAGCTTTTCATATCTCACAGGATTTCCAAAGTGAAATTGAGTTTTTAAAAATTTCTTCAAAAATGCTCTCGTGCAAAGTCACACACGTGACCGATGCCATTTGACCTCTGTCTTTCGGTTACGTAATCTAAATAAAATCTTTTGTGTTACACTTGAAAGACTTCAACATATGCAAGTCATATATGAAGTTCACATCATCATACCTCCTATACTTACTGAAATATTAGCATCCTATTTCAAAAAAATTCATATTTTGGGTCACACACGTGACCAAGAATGGCCCAATTCTACATTAAATTCAATCCATGTAAACAGATAGGAGAACGTGTCTAGGAGAATTGAAAATCGGTGCCATACAGCAGTCTTCGACGGACCGGTCCACATGGTCCACGGAGGAGTTTACCGGAAGAAAGCTGCTCGAATCGACGCCATCGTACGAGACTGATTTGGGTATGTATTTCGAAAGCTGCTTGCATGTAAATGAACTTGTCTATGAAGACTAACTGCTTACAAAGAGTATTAAAGCTGCTTGCATGCAAACTAAGAATTAAGAGTACAATTAGGGTGCAGCGCTTCACCCCAAATTGGGGTATTGGTACACTCAAGGTGCGTGTGTGCACCCCGGCGTAGGATGCAGACACCACTTTGGGTGCAAACTTGTACCTTTAATTATAAGTGTTTTTAATGAACCTGTCTATAAAGACCAACTGCTAATATAGACCACTATGGCCATATCCTTGTTGAGTGATAGATTGAACTTACTAAGCTACATGGGACCGGTGGTGGAAAGGGGGGGGGGGGGGGGGGGGCACGTTCCCCAGCAATATTTCTGTGCCCGCCAGTTGCCTCAAACAAAATTCACGCTTTCCGAATTAATAATCATGTCATGTTCAGGTAAACATGGTTCCTTTAGGTCACCCAAACGGTTGAAGAATTACTTATTTTGTTTGCTAATCATCTGAAATAATGTGGCCCCTCGTGACAAAACCAGGCACCCTGTGTTCAAACTGGAACAAATCATATCTATGTGATGCGGGTTTCCTCTATTTATTTTAAAAGGAGTGATACAAATTAGGTTTTACATATTATTATTTCCCTTTTATATTAAACATTAAAGGGGTAGTACAGTTTTGGTAAGGCTGAACTTTAGTAACCAAACCTGGACAGTAACATAATAAACTAATAGTTATAACTCCACCATGCTAGAAAGGTATACAAAATTACAAACGACTAAGTAAAAAGCCCATTATCATTCAAAAAGAGCCATTCAAACACAAGAGGGCGCTCTCTAAAAAGGCATTGGTTTTAACAATTTTTCATACAAAATTATGCATGTGATGTTTTATTGAAATCATGATTAAATAGAAAGATCATCAACAACTATTTAAAAAACGCTTTTGAAAATTTTAAAAAAAGTGTATGCATTTTTTTGATTTTTTGAAAATTTCATCTAATTATTTGGGCCCCAAATAATTATAAGATCATATATATTTATTGATATTTCAGCCGTTTCTGGACCGATTTTGACCAAATAAAGTTTATTCTGCCATTAAAATTGCATGTTCTCTCAAATTCGACACTCAGTTTTTCATTACCTCACAAAAAAATTGTGATGTGCAGCGCCCTCTCTACCAAAACTAAACTACCCCTTTAAGGATACCACACAAGTTGTACAAGAGACATGTCTACCCAATATTTCCATTGCACTATTGTGTCTCTTACCATTCTGCAGAAAAAATACAGTTATACGAGTCTAGTGTGTACGTCAATACGCACACCGGGACGGTAAGTAAATAATATGATAATAATTATGCTATTACCATGATTATGCTAATAATAATAACAGTAGTGCTATGTACTGAAGATACTGTTAGAAAAATAATTATGACAGTAAAGCTAGTCTGCCACTAAATTAATACTGACAATGCTAATATGTACATGCAATTTGTAAGGTAATAATATTACATCAAATGTTTTATGTGATGTAATGTTGTTCGTCCTTGTGACAACATTATTTACCGCACATTTTCAGGATTTGTACTTTTTATCACATTTAAAGGGATCTAGTACCTTTGCTGCCATGTGCAAAAAACTGACGAAGGGTTTATAATAAAATCTATATTTCTGTGATATGATGTCAACTCAGAGATTTGTACAAACGTCATGGTGACTGAATGTCATATGAACGAGTAATGAGCGAAATGCAAAGGGATATTCGCTAACGCATTGCACTGACCTTGTATACAGTCTTTGGGCCGTATGCATAAAAACAAGCAATTGCTTATAAGCAAATGCTTTAAGCACAAGCAAGAGCTTGTCAAGCAAAAGATCAAGTTCAAGCAATTGCTTAAATTCGTATGCACAAGCTTTTGCTTGTGCTGAAACCTTTTGCTTGCACTGCCTAAGCAATTGCTTACGTGTTGGACAAAGGATCGTTACGGTTGTGCGAACATCGCACTGCAGGGCAACAACGCTTCGTGCCCGACCTGGCAGCAGTATTTTTTATTACGCAAATAGGGGGGAAACTGCGCAGAGCATCACGGTGGTTTCTGTGCAGATTGTTGGACAAAAATTGCCGTAAAAAGTCTAAAATAACAGGAATTTGATTAAATATGAAATCACAACATAACCTCTGGAATAGGGAGCTTGTAATCATCCTGAAACGGTATGAACATTTGATCCTTAAACGCGAATGCCCTGAGTAAGCAAGAGCTCAAGCTGGTCTGGATGTGCTTGAAAAAACGCAAGCAATTGCTTATCAAGACAAGTAAAAGGTTCGTTTTCTGCATACGGTTTTAAGCAATTGCTTGTTTGGTAATCGACTGCTTACGAGCAGTAAGCAATTGCTTGTGCTTGTAAGCAAATGCTTTTGCTTGCAAGCAATTGCTTGTTTTTATGCATACCGATTCAAGCAAAAGGCTAGCACAAGCAATTGCTTGTTTTTTATGCATACGGCCCATTATTATTTTTATCCAGTAGATAATTATACATCGGAACACTTCAACCATAGATATCTTTATACCGGAAGAGAAATTAGGAAAGCCGAAAACTGTGCCATGCTTTATACATATATTGGTAATACGAATACAATGAGGTATGTGAGAACTGTTATAAAGAGTTCCAAAAAAGTTTTGAGTATTTTGACACTGTTACTAGATCCATTGAAGGGAAATGTAAGGTCATGGTTAAGCAAACGACACACTTTGAGAAGACACCAAAAGTGACGCTGGTGAAATAATGTGCTTGTATTTCGAGATGTACTTTTTTCCTTTACATTTTCGATAAAGAGATTGGTCTGCTGCCGCGTGATGATATTTACCACTCATGGCATGTTTTGGAACCTGAAACGTCCATGGGTGTACTCTGGCATGGCAGAAGATAAGGCGACCAAGATTAAGCTGCTCATCGCCAAGACATTCGACGAAGCCAGAGATATCAAAGACGCGATGGTCGTCGCAATGAAGGACTATCTGTCGACACGGGGGATTCTGCACGGTATGTCATTTTGCAGTAGCATAGCTTGGGGCAACCCGAGGGACATAGAAAATATATATTTTCATAGATCTGGAGGGGGGGGGGGGGGCGGGGGTATGGGGTTTTCATGAAAGGGTCAGAGAGGGGACAAGGTGCTCCATGAAGAGGGCATGGTTTGTCTTGAAGAGATGGAGAGGGCATACATTTCCATGAAGGGGGATACGATGAAAGGAATTGATTTGTTATGAATAGAACAGAGAGGAGCATGGTTTTCAATGAAGGAGGGGTGGGGTGGGGGCAGAGAAGGTCAGGCATTTTTCAAAGAGGGGGCATGGATTTCCATGAAGTTGGACAGAGATGGATATGGTTTACCATGAAAGTGACGGAGTCACATGGTTTTCCATAAAGGTGGGGGGGGGGGGGGGGGGCAAAGAGGAGCACGGTGTTTCATGAAAGAGGACACAGAGGGGAATGTTTTTTTATGTAGAGGGATAGAGAAGGCATGGTCTTCTATTCATGGGGATTAAGAGGGACATGTGTTTGTTTGCCTTAAGCGATTCAAATTAAATTATACTAATTTTATTTGTATTTCGTCTCCTTCTTTTGGGATTACTTTGTTTCTTATTCTGTTTTACCTTTGTGTTTACACATTGTTTTGTATAGCCTGTATCTAAAATGTGATACCTTTTTTTGGTATATATTTCGTTATTTCGTTATTTTGTTCACTTTAATCTCAAATGCAGTTCGTCCGTGTATAGTTGGTGACTACTCACACCCTCTTGTCGAGACAAAGGGGCGATGTAAATCAGGTGATCAGCTAAGCTGTGACGATCAGTGCACTTTCAGATGTGACAAGCAAGGCTACACGACCGTCGGGAGTTCGACGATATCCTGTTGTGATTTGGGCCTCTTTTCTGATGATCTACCAACTTGCGAACGTAAGCACGTGTTCATAAATGCTTTTACCTCCTAACGAAATTATTATGACATTTGATATTTTAAGGGATATGTAACTGTTCACTTTATGACCGACAACCGCGATTTCATAATTCTTCTTCCTCCTCCTCCTCCTCCTCCTCCTCCTCCTCATCATCATCATCATCAACATCATCATCATCATCTTCTTCATCATCATCATCTACTTCCTTTTCTTCTTCCGCTTTCAAACTGCTTTCTAGGGGAACCTCTTCTTTCCATTTGTTTAATATTTGATTTTATATTTGGTTGAAATAAAAGTATATCAAAAATATATAAACTAACATACGTTTTGTGTGTATTTTCTTATATCCCCAGCTATTTCGTGTTTGGTACCGAATTACCCCGATTCCATGAAGGCCAATGACACAGCCTGCAGAGGCGGTGCGCCCATTGTCCACGGGACGACATGTGGGTTTCGATGTGACGAAGGCTTCAGGTTATCAGGTCCTGCAACTGTGACATGTCTTCTCGATGGAGGGTTATCAACACACCTACCAACCTGCCAAAGTAATTATGAATCAATCATGTTTTTTAACATTGACCTCGTATACCAATTTTATTCAATTTCGCTGTTCTGCCACTGATTTGCAGTAGTAATAATCACATGCAAGGGTCGTTCATGTTCTTTATTAAAGATCTATAATACAAACATAATTAGTTCAGGGTGAAGGGTACTGGTTATGGTCGTTTTCTTGCTTTCCTAATACTCCATTCTCCTAACATCTCCATTCTCGTTGATAATGACGTTGATGGTGATGATGTTGATGATGTTGATGATGATGATGTTAATGATGTTGATGATGTTGATGATGATGATGATTTTGATTATGATAATGTGATGATGATCCACATCACTTGCATGGCGCCATTTATATGCTTACTAACATTCCGTGACGCCCGCTCCTGCAATAGTGATGGACTGCTCATTATTTTGCTTGAAAAGATGCGTTTTGAGGCCTATTTCAAGTTGTGTCCGTGTTGCGAAAAATAGGAGGGAGGGTGACAGTGACAGAGGCGTGGAGCAACTGAAGAGCACAATATCTATACATCGAGTCGTGTACGTGGTCCTTGGAGATGAAGTCCTGACTAGCGAAGACCCGGACGAGAATGTTGTTCCTTATTTAGATCTCTAATCATATGGGCCACTGCTGGGTCCATGATCATGATGTGTTTCCTTCCTCTGAATGTCCTCTCTCTCTTACTAAATAATAAACAAAACCTTCTAGCGCTATTGGTGTGTGTTGCCTTGTGCCACATAGTACATGGACTCTTTCTATTGTCATTATGTGACTCCATCAATTTCAACCTTTCCTTATTTTCCCCTTCGCTTACGATAACATATTGGACTATACACAAACTATCTATTCAAGGGAGTTTCAGAAACTCGAAGGCAACGGGTAATCATTGTTTCATGTATTGTTCATACAATCTCTTCATTCATCTTCAGGTTTGGTCTCCAGCAAAACTACTCAAACAACTGTCACAGGTACTCAAACAGTTGTCCCCCAGATAGAAGAGCATTCAAGTACAACGGGAAGCGTACAATCAAGATCAGGTATAATTCATTATATTAATGATAATCCATTTTACTCTTTTTTATGTCGGAACTCTTATCATGTTAACAATGTGTACACTGTAGCTCTATTGACATTGTATTCACAGGGAATTACTGAATAGTCAAACGCATGCATTACAATTATTGTCTACATACATGTATATAATTATTATTATTTATGGGACAATAACCCATTTATATATATTTGTAGATATTTTCCCCAGTTGATGACTAATTTATCTCACACGAAGGGAGTAGGCATTGTACATTTTAATGTTAAAGTCAGTTATCTTTATCTACTTTAATATAAACTATAGTCCTTAACCTTCAAACACATTCGTACATACACACACACACACACACGCACACACGCACACTCACACACACACACACACACACACACACACACACACACACACACACACACACACACACACACACACACACGCACACACGCACACACGCACACGCGCACACACGCACACACGCACACACGCACACACACACACACACACACACACACACACACACACACACACACACACACACACACACACACACACACGCACACACATACGCACATACGTACACTTATATAAAACATCTTCATTATATAAAACAAACTATTGATTAGGGTCGATAACTTTCCAACCCTGCATCTGTTTATAACCAAACTTGATTGGTAGATGCCCTATATTGGCCTCCATAATATTGTGGGGTCAAATGTCACATAGGAAGCTCAAAGGTCAAATTAGGTCAAATGTGAATTTTTACCTGCAAGAGTCTATTAGGGTTGATAACTTTCAAACCCTGCATCTGTTTGTAACCAAACTTGGTTTGTAGATGCCCTACATTGGTCTCCATAATATAATGGGGTCAAAGTACAGGTAAGTAGGTCAAAGGTCAAATTAGGTCAAATGTTGCATGAATGCAATATCGCCTTGCTTTATCACCGAAGTCCCAAAGCGGTTGGAGCATT
Organism: Echinarachnius parma; assembly: GCA_037951105.1. Taxonomy (NCBI): domain Eukaryota; kingdom Metazoa; phylum Echinodermata; class Echinoidea; order Clypeasteroida; family Echinarachniidae; genus Echinarachnius; species Echinarachnius parma. The sequence goes on along the minus strand of JBAMJV010006416.1, from coordinate 16,999 downwards.
ATTACATTGGCTATAGCCGAGCTACTTAATTGTGAAATGCACTGGCGTACCCAGGATCTAAAAAAGGGGTGATTATTTTGCCGACCAACATTTTTCAAGAGGGGGTGGGGGGGGGGGGGGTGGGGGGGGGGGGGTGATGGTCATTTCGAGGGTGGTGTCCATCAACAGTTTTCGAGGGGGGGGGTATCAGTCAATGATTTTTACCAACACAATAACGCTGCAACATCTGCCCACTAAGATATTTGTTTGTACTTTTGATGCATGCACAGTGAGCCGGTCTAGATATCTTGGAGGTTGTTATGCACTACTGATTGTGATTCCAGTTGTAGTCTTCCTATTGTGGCGAACATATGGAACTTGGCCGTTTTCTAAGGTACGTGTAACTTATAATTGCATGGTTAGAATGATCCATGCAGTGTTGGGATCGTGCACACAGTAACTTGGTGATTTTAAAAGTTACCTTGTTCCAATATATAATACATGTATTGTGTCATTCAAGTTGTGTTCGAATAATCCATTTATAACATACGTACTAGAAGATACATACTTATTTTCTTATTTTCAAACAAGAATTAAGTATATTAAATGAACAATGTAGATTTGTTTAAATGTACAAAGTTATTACATGTATATTCTTATTCAAAGCAGCATATAGCTAAAATCATTGTAAAACGATACCAAGAACAATCATTTTAGTCGTGTAGTTTTTGTTTTAGGGCGCTGTGAGTAACCCCTTGTCAGGTTCCCTTTTTTTGTCAAATTTGTATCAAGTCAGTGCTTGATAAATCGCACTTACTGCCCGTCATAGCATCGAACAACGAGCAATACGCGCGTCATTGTTAGTGTGCATTTAGCTGTGTGCAGAGAGAATTGGCATAGTTGTTCGATGCTATGACGGGCAGGAAGTGCGATTTATCAAGCAGTGACTTGGTAACAAATGAAAAAATGGGAACCTGACATGGTATCACTTAAGGTGTCCTACAACAAAAACTACTCGTCCAAAATTGCTGTTCTTGGTATCGTTTTTCATTAGAAAGGGCACTCTATCAGATAAACATAATCATTTTATTACAATATTTTGGGAAGTGCCCCGTTCCGTTTTTGGGGGGCCACCCTGTATATTCAGTCTGGGTATGTAAGTTTCGGCATTGTAGTAAAAATGAGCAGTAGGTGATAAAGTCATATATCAATTTTCACCGTTTGAACTAGATAAACATTTAAACAGTGGCGTTCTTCTTTTCAAAGGTATCACACAATGTTAAGAATCAATCCTACACAAATATTAATGTAGTATATTGGTATGAATTATCCAATCATTAATGGATCACCTTAATATATTGTCATAATGGCCCAAGCCTCTGTAAAATCAGGTGGTATCAGACAATGAGCATTGTGTGATGCACACACACACACACACACACACACACACACACACACACATTCTTATGGACATAATGTTACGAGAGTTGCTTTACAGGTGTCGCTAAATGCAGGTTTTATTTAATTAATTTCTTCGTACAGTCTACTTACACCATTCTCCCTACCGTGCCTACCGATGACGAAACGGACGATTATGAATTCGGTAAGCTACTTTTAAACAAAGATGAAATAATTATGGCAAAGTGAAAGATTATATGCGACACTATTCACTATAAATAAATGTTAGAATAACGGGATTGCTATAATGCACTGTCGACCAATCAATATAGACTAATTGTATAATAAGAAGATTATAACGAAAGATGTAAACAACAAAATACATGATGTACATTATCGGGTACATTATACACATATTATTGAATACATATATTTATATACATGATATAGATGGATATGTGTATCGATATAGCATGTTAACATGTTATATATATTACATATGTACCTATTATGATATACAAATTATATTATTATCAGTTTCCCAAATATTACATTATAATGATACTTCAGCAATAAATTCAGTTATTTGTATCGTAAGTTAGACATTCCTATTTCAAACAAATTTTAATTAAACATTGTCTTAATATATATACGAGAATACATTGTGTTCGTGTTATCATTGACTTTCCCCAAAAGACAACAATTTTTTACAAATTATTATACTTTTATATTTGGTATACTTGAAGGTGAAGTTTGTCCGGATGGGAAAGGTTATTACACAGAAAATGCCGTTAAAGAAGCAAGTCCGACATCAGAACAGCTAGACCCAAAAGAGGTAAATTAATATTTACTAGTCTTTGATAATCATAACATTATAATTTTTTAATATAATGATTATAATAAGGATTATAAATCATATTTTCTATACTGATAATGAGTTATCTTAATTAATTAGTACTCTATATATTTAATTTCCATATCCGGACAACTACCCCCTGGACAATTACCTCCAAGACAACTACCCCAAGACAATTAACCCCATAGACAATTGCCCCCGGATTGTCCGGGGGGTAATTGACTGGGGGGTAATAGTCCGGGGGTAGTTGTCTTGCATTGGTGGTAGTAAGTAACACCCAGTTATCCAGTCATCATCCCTATAAAAAGAGATATATTGTAGATTTGAACGAAGTATATCAAATAGTTATTTTGCTATGTGTAATTTATGTTACCATTTTGAACAATATCAAATAACATTGTTAAATTTGTATATAACTTATAGCTTAATTGTTCCAAAGGAGATACAAATGTCATTATGTAGTTTAATGCTGTAATTAAGCATCAGCTCTCTATCAATATATACATCCTTTATTTGATACCTAATGTTTTTAAAACTATGTCCGAAAACATACATTTTGATTCGTAAAATTATTTGCTTTACTATGATTTGCAACGATGTGCAAAATAAAAGACATTGCTAACTCTGAAATTGTTCATACTACCTTTTGCGTCTATGGTAAACTGTTTGTTTACATTTTAAGTTTCTTGTATTTCCAGAATTACACGATGGTTATTCGCAATCAGTGTCTTGTATTAATTCTAAGTAAATTGTTTTGCCACGATTTAATGGTTTTACATTGTCAGTTTTTGTTCTTGTATTCCCAGAATTATGTGATGAACATTCGCAACAAGGGTCTCGCATTTATCCTGAATAATAACAAGTTCTGCGATGGCAGGCTGGTGAGGAATGGATCGGAAATCGACGTCAAAAATGCAGAGCATGTTTTCAGAGAAATCGGATATACTACCATCGTTAAACATAATCTGAAAGCCCATGTAAGCATTTTCTTTTCACGACTTAAACGAAGATCACTCACTTTTTATTTTCATACATCGGAAGGGTCATCATACACATTTGCCTGTTTACTTCAAAATATTTAGAAGGTATAGCAATTTAACAGATATAACTGATTGAAACATAACTGCGAGGTATTCAGTATTTTTGAATAAAGCACAACAACTGTAATATGTGTAATGTACATTTTCTTGGTATTCAGTTTTAAATCATTATAGAAATTCTAAAACCATTTACATGTGCCCTCGGCTCAGCCACCTAATTGTCTACAAACTGAAAGGCGAAAATAAGATCCTATAGTCCTCGATTGGTTAACTGCTGAACAAAATCTCTTCAGAGACTAAAATAATGACCAGGTTTCTTCTAATTTGATATACATGTATTTCAGGAGATCGAGAAAACATTGAGAGATATGATAAAGACCCAAAACCAAAAGATACCACCCTCTATCGTCCTTATGAAGATACTGTATGTGTAATGTTCATTTTCTCGGAATTTAGTTTTGGAGCGCTATAGGAATTCTAAAACTTTTCAAATTTACTCTCAGCCGCATAATTGTCTAACAAAAGTGGCTCATCTTTATGAGCCACGGGGTCAAGAAAGGGATCCTAGGGACCGTTTAAGTTAACAATTACCTATTCTCTATAATGTTCTCATTTTTTTTTTTTCAGGAGATCGAGAAAATATTGAGAGATATGATCAAGACTAAAATCAAAAGATACCACCCCTCCATCGTCCTTCTCTTTATGAGCCACGGCGTCAGGAAAGGGATCCTAGGAACCGACAAACGAGTCATCACTGTAGAAGAAATTAAGGAACTCTTCTCCGGGAGGAACTGCCCAGCTCTGATCGGAAAGCCAAAGATAATGTTTTTCCAGGCCTGCCGAGGAGGTAACCGTCTCCATTTGTACAGTTGTATAAATTGTCCACCCCTCCTTCTCCCCTATCTCTATATTCATATATCATCTACAGTGGCGTAGCGCTGTAATTTTACCAACAAAAAAACACAAAAGGGTAAATTCTTTGTACAAAATCATGTGTGTGCCCACAACCAATCTGACTACACTACGCTACGCTACTGTCCATATATATATATACTATATCTTTCTATGTAAATAAAAAGAAAGAAAAAAAGAAAGAAGTGAAGTCAGTTAAACAAAGACTGATGGCCTAAATATTGCTCCAGAAAATCGTCTCACGGTGTTTTGTTATATATTGCCCGTGTTTATCTATATAACTATCTATCGATAACTGTCTATCTATCTATCTATCTATCTATCTATCTATCTATCTATCTATCTATCTATCTATCTATTCATCTATCTATCTATTATATATATATATCTGCATATAATTTATATTTATTTATGTATCTGTCTGTCTCTGCCACAGTGGCTTACCCAGGATTTTTTCAAGGGGGGGGGGGGGGGGGGGGTTATTTCGTCGGCCAAATTTCCAAGACCGAGACCATTGTTTGAGAATCGTGTAAGCGGGAGTGGGGGGGGGGGGGGGGGGTGGGGATGTCCGTAGAAAATGTTCGAAGCCGAGACCGAGTACCTTCAAGATGTTCGAGGCCTAGACCAGGACCGGTCGAGACCGCTAAAATGTGGTATCGAGACCAGCTACAAGTGGTAAAGGGGGGGGGGGGGGTTTGAACCCCCAAACCCCCCCCCTCCCCCCTGGTTACGCCTATGCTCTGCCATCTGTATAAATAGTTTAATTGTGAGGCATGAGTTGTCCTCTTGAAAGCACATTTGTTATTAAATTGTAATGCAATCACGAGGCATTTTTTTAACGTGAACAGTTTTGAAATGCTCTGTAGGCCTAATCATATTGGTCAGTGCATTTCTTTGTTATATGATTGTTGAAAAATACAATTGTTAAATTGTTTTTCACTTTTCACAACTGTCATAAATGTCATAGCTGTAATAACTGCCATAACTGTCATAACTGTCTTATGCTGTCTGTATTTATACACGTAATGGCCCAGCCCATTTACCAGTGTTGGGTCCAAGACCAGAGGGTGCGAGATCAAGATCAAGATCAGGCAGTCCGAGATCAAGATCAAGAACAAGATCCGCAGCTCAAGATCGAGATAAGAACCTCTGAGATCAAGATCAGAAATGTCCGAGATCAAGAACAAGATTGAGATTATTGATGCCGATCTCGAGACTGGTCTCGAGATCAAGATCGATCTCGAGATACCCAACACTGCCATTTACTCTTCCTCATGTATAAGTATGTTGTTTTAAATTATGTACTGATGCATACCTTATGTTCTATATTATTATCCATATTTGTTGATTTGTTTATTGATTGCAGAAAATAAGGTCTTTGAAATGAAATGAATATCTCTGTATCTCATATCTCTCTATCAGAAAAGGTAACACAAAGTTCTACTACGGAAGTCGATACCACATCATCATCAGAGTCCTTAACGGAAGAGACGCAAGAAGAAGAAGTAGAAGGAATTGGAGGATGGGGAGAAGAAGGAGGTGAAAGAAGAGGAGGGACAGGAGAAGAAGAAGAAAACAGGGAAGAAGATGAGGAAAAATACAAAGGAGGAGAAAGATTAGGGGAAACAAGAAGAGGGGAAGGGAAAGGAGATGAGAGAAGGGGAGAGACAGTGGAAGAAGGAGAAAAGGGAGAAGACGAAGGAGGAGTAGTTGAAGAGAGAAGGGATGAGAGAAGAGGAGGAACTGGGGAGGAAGAAGCAGAAAAGAAGCAGAACAAAGGAGAAGGAGGGGGAGCAAGAGGAGGGGAAATAGAAGATGACGACGACGACAACGAAGAAAAAGACATAGAAGAAGAAAAGGGGGAACAGGGAAGGCGAATCGTTTCTACCCAGACTACAGGGTTTGAATCAGATGGACCAAACGTTGCTGTGAGATGGCACGTTGGTGAAGATGATGTCCTCACTATTTCCGAACCCGACTACGGAGTGCCCGAGAATGCAGACGTGTACATTGCCCATGCCACATCAGAAGGTACGAATACCTGTACATATTATCAACCATCAACTACCGTGAATACAATACAATATTCATAAAAGTTGGTGATATTCAAAATAATGGAGGGGTAGAGACTGTTTTGAGTATTCATATTATTATAGTGGATACCGAGCATTAGTGGCATAGATGCGTTAGTTATATGCTATAAGATGTGATTATCTTAATTTAAGAAAGTGACGTATTGCACCATCAAGAAAATTAGGGTTTGACTGTTGAAGGGCGCATTTTGATGGGTTATAATAGGGCGCTGGAAACAAAAATATGGAGATGAAGGGGAAATTAAAATTTAAGACCATTTATATTTTGTTCTTCTATGCAAGATTTGTTTTGAAAAAATCGGTTCGTAAAAGCTCGAATAAAACTATAATTAAATTCAACAATCATGCAATCATATATTACTATAGCGATGGCAATAGTCTCATCATATATATACAGACTCACGTTCTTTGTTGTCATTTTTAGAAAACAAAAATAGAATAAAACTTTCATGTAAGAAACCATTTGCTTACTTTCTGATCACAGTGTAAGTGCAAGTTTGAATTCAATAAATATTGTGGTTGTGAGCATAATTAGATAGTGCAAACGCATGTGCAGACATTTGAACATTAATTTTTTCCGTCTTTTGTTTGAATTATTTGGTAGGTTATTATTCTATGCGGGACTGTGTGAATGGTTCGTGGTTCATACAGGCTCTGTGTGAGGAACTTCTGGCTAAATCACACGTGGACGATCTGGATTCCATTATGGAAAAGGTATAATGATAATATATTATTCAATCATAATATTCACTCAATGATATGTGATTTTATTCGCCTTCTATATCACCGATGAACAAGGCTATAGTTTATTTTTCTATACTAAAATTCACAACAATTTTTTAGCATAAGCCGATGATGACAAATGGTGTATACATAAGTAGTTATTTATGAATGTTTACGTATAACTGTGTATAATGCTAATGTTTATCTCTCAGAATGTCGCAATTACCATAATTACTATTCAAAAACACTCTTGCAAATATGTTCCCTCACCCTTTGTTTGTTCATAGGCGATTTCAAAGATCAAAGGACGAGAGGCAACGATCACCGTAAAAGGACGACGACGGCGAACGATGATGACGCCGCAAGTCATCAAACAGGGGATCTGTAAACGAATTTATTTTCTCCCAAAGTACCCTCCCAAAGAAGGAGGAAGTCGTGTTTAGGAGGAGATTATGTCCGAGATTTTAAATGCGCGAATTCATGGAAGCGAAAATAAGGAGCGAAGTAAAACTGCATTATAGACATTTTTGAAAACTTATCACATCAGGGCCCCATTGCAGAAAGAGTAGCAATCGATTGTAAAGTTGCAATTAATTGCAAGTCAGAAAATATGCATATTTGAACCGATAAGATTTGCGAATTCAGTCACATAATCTGACTTGCAGTTAATTGCAATTTTACAATCGATTGTAACTCATTCTGCAACGGAGCCAAGACGTGATAATACATAGAGTGGGGAAGCTACGTGGGGCATGAGGACAATTTTCCCGCCAATAATTTGACAAAAACAATAGAATACATAAGGGAATATCTTTAATGAAATAAAGAAATACAGAGAGCGTGCCCCCCCCCCCCCCCCCCCCCCCCAATTAGCCCGAACACGCTTCTCGACTGTAGGCACATTTCCGCAACATGACTGTGACATATTTGTATTTATGTTAAAGGACAATGAAACTATGGCTTTTGGCTGTTATTATCATTTAGAGGGTGAACAGGCATTTAATTTGATACATAACTTGGCAATTTTGGCTCACTGGATCCCATTAAAAATCCTTATGTAAACATACCCAAATTTTAATTATTCTTACGGCGGCAAAAGATAATGGGAACGGCCTTGTTCGTGTAATTACCCGACATGCCTTGCAAACTCTGACGTATGTGCTTAGGGCCGAACAAAAAGCTTTTCACTGATTTGCAGACTCGTCAAAGCGTCTACAAGTATTCAAACAATGGTTTGAATTGGCGTTATTGAAATGCAGTTAATGCATCATTGACCGTATGTCCGTAAGTACCTAATAATGGCGGCCTCCAGCGTTAGTGTTTTCACATATTTCTTCCAAAGCAGAAGAAGAGTCGGGGTAATGTAACGCATTATAAACAAGCATATTACGATGTATAAAGTAGGATACACTCTTGTATAGAGTTGCATTGCCCTTTAAGAAGTTAATGCACTCGGTGTTCTCGTTGAACAGAGAAATTAAGTACCGTAAAAGTCGTATAATTTGTCTATTTTCCCTGTCAATCATGTATCATGTTTATATTTGGTGAATGTGGTCTACCGATATTTAGATATGTTGAACGATCTGCAGCAACAACAGAAGTAGAAGTAGTAGTAGTAGTAGTAGTAGTAGTAGTAGTAGTAGTAGTAGTAGTAGTAGTAGTAGCAGAAGAATTAGTAGCTGTAGTATCATCATCATCACCATTATTATTGTTGAGCTGACTTAACCAACATTTCATTTTTCCACGAAATATTACAATTTGTGGTATGGCTTTAATCCAGAGTTGCAGTGTACGTAATCCTTAGAAGGAAAAAAATCAACTCGCTTCCGATATTTTCCTCAGAAGGTTTGAACAAAAGTGGGTGCCATATGCGGTCATAAATTTCCGAAACATCTGTTGATGTGTGCCGGAAAGGGCATAGGGGTACGAGGTGGGGGCTAGGGGGCTCCCTCCCCTCTCAAGAGTTTGAAAACGGCAATTTTCGGGCAAACAACGCTTTAAATTCGGGCAATACCATATCATATTCTGACAAAATAATGTTCATAAATCGTACAATCATGTCACGTTTGGCCAGAATCATGACATCTTAGGGCACAATCATGTCATTTTGGACTAAACCATCAAAAAGATATAATTTCCAGGCATCAAGGTGGTGAAGACTTGTTTTCTCTCTTGTCAAGTGAAAGAGGGAGAAGAGGGAGGATGTATTATTCGTACAAAAGACCTCAGTCCCCTGATGAAATGTGCCCTTATACCCATGTGAAAGGGGGAGGGGACAGGGGGCAAAAACACCTATCGACACCTGCAGTGTGGGGCAGAATTTTGCCCCCCCACCCCAAACTACTTTTTATTGTACCTTTTCTGTTTTGCATGTACTATTAACAGCTTTTCGCACCAAAATCTATAATGGTTTGGGAAATATGAATTTGATTGGAAATTGATATACGTTATATTGAATCTAATGGCTGCTGGTTGGTTATTAATTTTGTGTGTATATTTGTATGTATTCAACTTGTAATTATAATGTGATTTTTGTTTCAAGTATTAATGTAAGTTGTAAAAAAGACATTGGTAAAAACACATGAACCATGCTGGTCATGTTATCCTATATAAATGTTTGTTAATATAAATACATTAATAAATTACTATTCCGTGTACTATACTCCCTCTGCGGTGCTGGACTATTAAATGCCTAATACCGTTGGTTCACAATAAACGTTCCAACCCTCTGTGTAATTCTTTGATTTACATTTTGACATGCATGAACATAGTCTGGTATGTAATAATACGACCACAGCGCTCTCTAATGTTTGTTGAAGGGTTATTTTTTCTACTTTACTTTTTCTAAATAAATTGTGTTTATATTGATACAATTGAAACGATGCATTGCCATTTAGAGCGTTATTTGGAATCCAAACGCAATGAATAACTAGAAGGAGAAAACAGGAAATTAGAACCACGTCGAAGTGATGATTATTAAAGAGTACATGAGTCTCGGAATTAATAGGGGCAACTGCGTGAAGGAGAAACAACTGGAAGATTTCATAACTTCGTATTTGTCCAAATCCTAAAAACTTACTTGGAACTCTTATGGTTCGTTCATACCTTTTTACATGTTAACAATGAAAGCACGGTACGGTTTTCGGATTTCACATTTCCATTTCGTTCAAACGATATTTACGATTGAAGTGTTTAGATGTTAAACTATCTACGGGATAATTTAAGCCGTGTTCAAAGTAAGTGCAATGAGTTATTGAATATCACTTTTCATTTTTGCTAATTTCTCGGCCAAAAAACATCCAACTAACGTGACATTGTCACACATTACTTTGTGGACATATCAGATTCAGAATAAACATTTTATCAATCACTCATCAAGCGTTTTTTAAATAATTTATTGTTGATGATCTCTCTATTTAATCATTATTTTAATAAAACATCACATGCATCATTTTGTATATAAAATGGTTGAAACCAATGCCTTTTTAGAGAGCGCCCTCTTGTTGTTTAATGGCTCTTTTTGAATGATAACAGGCTTTGCACATAGTCGTTTGTAATTTTGTATACCTATCGAGCATGGTGGAGTTATAAATATTAGTTTATAATAATACTGTCCAGGTTTGGTTAATACAGTTCAGCCTTGCCAAAACTATACTACCCCTTTAACAGAGGGTAAACTAACAACAAGAAGACAGAGAGAATGGAGAAACATGACAAATAATGACAAAAAACAAAGTATGACATTGGCAATAATTACTCTGTTTTGATTTGCATCCTTTATCAATAAAACGATGGCAATTATCCGAATTCCAATACCCACATATATTAACGGCAAATAAAGTCATTATACTCGGAAGAGTAAATTCCGTGTGCCCTCTGCCCTACACCACCTACAATATACCCCTCATTCTCACTGTCCGCACCCTTAGGCTGCCCTACACCACCTACAATGTACCCCTCATCCTCACTGCCCGCACCCCTTTCTGCCCTACACCACCTACAATGTACCCCTCATCCTCAATGCCCTCACCTCTTTCTGCCATACACCAACTACAATGTACCCCTCATCCTCACTGCCCGCACCCCTTTCTGCCCTACACCACCTACAATGAACCCTCAACCCCACTGGCCGCACCCCTTTCTGCCCTACACCACCTACAATGTACCCCTCATCCTCACTGCCCGCACCCCTTTCTGCCCTACAAAACCTACAACGTACCCCTCATCCTCACTGCCCTCACCCCTTTCCGCCCTACACCACCTACAACATACCCTTAACCCTCACCCCGTTCTGCCCTACACCACCTACAATATACCCCTCATCCTAACTGCCCTCATCTCTTTCTGCCCTACACTACCTACAATGTACCCCTCATCTTCACTGTCCGCACCCTTTTCTGCCTTTCACCACCTACAATGTACCCCTCATCCTCACTGCCCGCACCCCTTTCTGCCCTACACAACCTACAATATACTCCTCATCCACACTGCCCGCACCCCTTTCCGCCTTTCACCACCTACAATATACCCCTCATCCACACAGCCCGCACCCCTCTCTGGCCTACAAAACCTACAATACTGAAATATTGATCAGTATTATGCGATTGTAGAGCCAAGGTTTGAGGAACTACGGAAACGATTTGTGTTTGCCTAGGGTCGAAAACCCCAAAGGAAGATAAAGTTAGCTACATCATTTCCTTGGAGGAAAGAGAACAAGTTTATATACAATACTTTAGCTTTTTTTTTAGTTGTGTATTAATGTTGTGATATTGTTATGTTGCGAATATGTTGTCAACCCCTTTAATAATCGTGGGTACACAGCCGAATGATGACTAATAAAAATGACTCAGACAAAGGGAAGGGGGACACTTGTTACTGAGAACATGTCGAACTTATGTATAGGTTCGAACGGTTATTATTTCATTTCACCCATCGTTGACTCTCCTATATGCGTGTGTGTATATAACTCACATATTGAATCAAAACAATATAATGAGTTAGAAAACAGTAAGGTTGTTCTTCAGATTGGTGGAGGTGAGTCAGTGGTGTAGCTAAAGGTCAGGGGGCGGGGGGAACCGCCCCCCCCCCCACAACAACAAAACAAAAATGTATTATTATTATATAATTAAAATAAAATGATAATAATAATGATAATTATAAAAACAAAATCAATAATAATAATAATAATAATAATAATAATAATAATAATAATAATAATAATAATAATAATAATAATAATAATAATAATAATAACAATAATAATAATAATACAATAAAATAAAAATCAACAATGAAAAAACATAAGGGCCATGTTTTTGACAAAAAGTGAATAATAATAAGGTATGCCCCCCATCAGTCCGATCACACTACGCAACTATCGCTGAGGTGAGACATGTTTATCAAGGGGATGGGGCGCGGAAGAAAACAGAACGAGATTTACCGAACACGAAGTCCAACGTTATCTACGGGCAGATTTGGCCCTTTTCCAAGGGAATGAATAATTCCTTGTTTGACATTAAAATCATGTTCATGTATCGAAACATTGTCGTTGCCAACAATGCCAAAAAGTGCAGAATGGGAACAGAGCGTCCGTGTGTATATACAAGTGTAAGCACTGATATTTATAACCATGAGGTAAATGTTGAATACATTACCATTACCGTCAAAGGCAGCCTTCAGTCAAATAATCAGTCAAAACAAACACAAATATTATCAATGTATTGATCGTTATTTTTCTCTCGCGTTCTCGTCTACCCTAAGTTAAACATACCAAATAAAATGGTTACGTAAAATAAAATAAAACAATCAAAAAGGCGGAGCTACTCGTAATCAACGTCGCAGACAAATCTGTCTTTACATCAGAATTTGAACTATAATGTTTATATAATATTGAACTTGGACCTTTGAATGGTATATCAGAAATTTTTCATTCGCTAAACATATTGCACGAGTCCAGGGGCGTAGACAACGGGGGGGGGGGGGGGGAGGGGGATGAGGGGAGATCCATCCCCACACCTCACAAGGTGGAGGGGGGGGGGATGACATGTACAATCATCCCTCCCCCCCAGGTTTTAGGTAGGATATAATATTTGTTGTGTGTATCTGTATACGAGTGGGAAAGAAAACATTAGTTGTATGAGCTAAGACTTCGCGCGCGAACAGATTATCTCAGTTTGTTGAGTAACTTGCGTATGGTCTGGGTATGAGCATAGTGAGTATACCGGGCCACGTAGTTCCAGTGTAGGCTGGCATTGCTCTAGCTGCTCGTGTGACGTGCACCAAATTGCACCATTTCAAGTATATGCAAAATATTCTCCGTAGGAGAGGATACCCCCTCCCAAACCATCCCTATTTGGCTCTGACCCAGCCCTCGGTAGCTTCGCCCCTCGGGACTCATTCTTGGCAATATGCTATGTTGTTGGATCATACATAATGTGGCATATGGGGATGTTGGAACAGTGTATGACGCTAAATATAAGTACAATATTTGTGTGTGTGTTGGGGTGCATATTTATCAGTGTGTCAATTATTTGTTTTCTTCGTGAAAATATATTTAAAATTTCTGGGTCGATCAAATCATAACACGCTTTCCAGATACAGTCAATGTTTATCCCGAATTTTCCTATCTAGGTAAGCACCGGATTGCACAATTTCAAGTCCAAAAATGCAAAAGCCTCCTACCGTGGGAGGGGACACCCCCTTCCACACCTCCCCCCGCTCAGTCAATTCGCTCCCTGTGTTTGGGGTGCATATTATTAGTGTGTCAATAATTTATTTTCTTCTTGAAAATATATTTAAAATTTCTGGTCGATCAATCATAACACGCTTTCCAGATACAGTCAATGTTAAGCCCGAATTTCCTATCTAGGTAAGCACCAGTTTGCACAATTACAAGTCTAAAAATGCAAAAGCTCCCTACCGTGGCAGGGGGGATAACCCCCCTCGCCACACCCTCCCCCGCTCAAGTCACCTCGCTCCTTGCAATGTCCTCACTCTCTCACATCTGGCTCAAAGTTGGCAGCACTGTGAGTGTGGTTGAGCATGAGCCCCCATAGGTTTTGCCCCCCCCCCCCCCAATCCAAAACTGCTTCGGCTCGCCTGTTCACGACCTTCTTAACATCTAACCCTCCCCCCCCCTCCCCCCCCCCCCACCCACTGAGAGGACTTTCAAGCAATTTCCTTGGTCTTGCACATTTTTGGCAGGCGGTCTCGGGCGCGAAAAAATTGGTCATGGTCAGGTTAACGGCAAATCATCCCCCCCCCCCCCCACAGGTGTAATAACCTGTCCTACGCCACTGCACGAGTCGAAGACGAGTGTAATAATGGTCATAGCGAATGAAATATTTATGATATATCACGAAAGAACAAGCCAGTCAAATTATTATTAGTATGCATACTATCCAGAGGAAACATAAATAAACAAAACATTAAATCTTAATCCGCAGTGTGGACAACGACCAGTAAACATTGAATCTCAAATTACTGATTAAACACTTCCAACCCAAGTAATTTATCATAATTAGTTTTGCGAGTTGCGTAAACCTACTCTGACGTCATAATAACACACGCGCAAATCCCTTCATACGTAATTAATAAACGCGCGCATGAATTACAGTAGCGCATGGCTGTCCTCCGAAATTCCGCGATTCTTATGGCGTGTCATGTATTACAGCTATTCTCTATGGCGATATTGAAAACCAGTGCAATGATTCGTTTACCATTTTATTTGTCGATTCCTGGCCTCATTTCATAAAACGTTTGTAATGTTTGCAGTGTCCAATTATGTTAACAGACAATCAGCATGGAGCATTGAAAGCTGTTCCCATGGTAGTAACAATAATTCGACGCTTACAACAATTGCAAATACTTTATGAAACCCCTTCCAGAATTAATTTGGAAATTGTGATAACTGTCAAAATTGTGATTGTTTTATTTTGTTTTTATTTAGCTCTTGACTGTACGCCTCCTGGGTCGTGTGCAGATCTCGCTTGTAGGAACGGTGGCAGCTGTTACATACGACAGGGCCAAGCCGTTGTGCTCTTGTGTGGACGGTTTCCGGGTAGACGGTGCCAATTTGGTAAGCTTAATGTCAGCCACTCCCCCTCCCCTACACACACACACACACACACACACACACACACACACACACACACACACACACACACACACACAACACACACACACACACACACACACACACAACACACACACACACACACACACACACAGACACATACACACACACAACACACACACACCACTCACACGCACACACACACACACACACACAACACACACACACACACACACACACGCACACACATACGTACATACACTTTTAATTTAATTTTAGTTTATTCAAACTGTTACGTTATCATCTGTCATTTGCCACTCACGTTATATGGACATACAACTTCATTCGATATAAGCAATATAACTATAGATGCAAATTATTATGTCTTGCCTCTATATCTTTTAAATTGTATATGAAATGTTCAGAACTAATTTTTAATAGCTATAATACAACACTTATTTATGTAATATTTGAACGAATGGTATTGGTGCAATGTGTATTCGGGTTATCATATTAAACAGAAGATGTAAGCAAGCTTGAATAAAAGAAAACAAAAATGTTTGACTAAAATTTATGTAGCTTTTGCGTTCGAGAAAAGTGTATTGTGCGATTGGTTATGACATTGAGAGCGTGAATAAAATATGCCTTTATATACAAAATACGGACATTAATTACGTGTAATAATGTACGTAATGCGTTTCGTCGTAAATATTTATATTGTCCATGTATAGCTAAAATGCACAATTTTTTATAGAAATCAAGTTTGTCATCATGGCAATATAGCTTTCTGAATTACTGATATGATTTATTAACTATATAGATCAATTTATCAAGTTCGAGAATACCAGTTATCCATTAGCATTGGCAAGATTTGCTCAAAAGTGATATTTGAGACTTCAATCATATTCAAACTCATATGTATAGCAGCTGATTTTGAAAGATGTTTCAACGTTTCATAGATTTAAAAATAATCTTTACACAGTGACAAAAGTGTGGTATATGGTGTCAAATTTAACTACTGCCCATTGCTTTTGAATACAATCGAAAAGAGTTTTGGAACGTTTTTTAATATTAAAAAAAAATCTAAACATGAATATCTCCATAATTAGGGAGACATTTGTAAAATTGAAAACCCATTGCAATAGATGTTACCATAAGCGAAACAACAAGGTCCAAGTGAAACCGGAAGGGGCCCACATAGATTGCAGTTGAATTTGGAAGTTATTGGATTACTTAAACATCTCTGTATGATAATGTTTTTTTGTATGCTGAATTGAATTGCAAGAATCCACTTGGCTCAGTTATTAAAGAGATAGGTTGAGGAGATTACAGTTTTGTAACCAAAAACATCCAAAACCAAAACCTACACCATTACATAACACAACTAGTACAACTCCACCATGCTCCAAAAGGAATACAAAACTTACAAATGACTACAAATGGTAAGTAAAAAAGGCCCATTATCATTTAAAGAGAGCCGTTAAAAACTCAAAGAGGGGCGCTCTCTAAACACTCATCGTTTTCAGCCATTTTAAATAAAATAGTGTGCATGTGATATTTTGTTGAAATAGTGATTAGATAGAGAGATAGTCAACAACCTCTTCTGTAAATTTGAATAGAGGAAGCATTTTGTTTTAATTTAGTTAAGGCTAGTTCAAAATTATTGAATACTTGTTGGGGGAGCGCCCCACAATTATTACAAATGACCATATTTATGGATATTTCGGCCATTTTCCGAACCGATTCTTGGATCAAAAACGTTTATTCTGTCATTAAAGGGTTAGTAACATTGTCTCTAAACATTGTCCAACCGAGCATAGGTGGTTTAGCGGTTAGAGGCGTCCGCCTCAGACCGGGTCATACCCAAAGACTAAAAAATGGTACCCTCTAGACCAGGCGCTCGGCATTTATAGAATGGAGAAGG